>JAKCPI010028478.1:0-10421 GCA_023213315.1 Euborellia annulipes | reverse complement strand
AAATTAATTATTGAGTATTATAGTGAGGTTACTTCTACTTGTTACGCCCAAATTGCATATATAGGAGTATTTGTCGGTGTTGGCTGAGTTTGAGGGGGCCTAGTGCAAGGTAGCTCCGAGTCCCGGAAAGGTTGGAGTTCGATTCCCGGGGAACATGGGACGTTTGGCCCACTAGCAAAGAAACATACTCACAAATCTGTTGAATATATCTATGACTTGACAAGTCTAAATCAAGGACTTCAATGAATATTAATATCTTATTAAAAATATATAAGTTATATATTATTCACTAATGCCCAACCATCCGTTCGTCTGTCTGTCTGTACGGTTTGACCAACTTCCCGTTGGCTTTGTTATGTAATTTTTCACTCTTATAGAGGACGTTATGGATAGGAAAGTATTTTTAAAGTGCGCGTCTCAAAAAACCGTTAGAAGACGATTCAGTACCGAGTTACTCGAGGCGGCAAGAGATGGCGTTAGTTTTTCCCATAGGGATACAAGGGATTTATTTTATTTCATTTGAAAAATTCCAGCTAATTAATTAGGGGTAAAAAATTAATTATTTTTTTAACACAATGATTACTAATTTAATTATCTATAAGATATAGAGCGAATTTTTTTAAAATATCTTTTAACTAATGCGATTAACCTAAAAAAAATTTATTTTTTTGAAAATCAAAAAAAGGGCTTCTATAAGTTGTAGATATTTTAAATAGATTTAATTTTAAAAAAATTTGAGGTCAATTGCTTCAAAATTGTGGCCGCTGGAATCTCCCAAAATTAGCACCCCGAGACGCGCACCTTAATTTCATTATTTTAAACAGTATTTAATTAAATAATTAAAATTCAACTTATGATATTAAAAAAAAAAGAAACATTTGTTGAAAGCTCGTAGTTAAGTTTTATATCTTTAGTTACTAAGTATCAAATGATAGGTATGCATTTTCTCAATGAAAATATAATAAAAAAAAAATTAAGTGCGTGAAATCCTGTACGTGTCTTATTAGCAATCGCCCTGAGGCTCTTCGGACCCGAAGGTCCGAAGGTCAAAAGAAAAAGCAACAAAATTAAGAAGATCCACTCAAGCCATGGAAAAATAACAACCCGACCTCTAAACGTCTCATTATCAATGTTTATTTTTAAATATGAATTAAATGGAGTCTATATACGTCATCAAACACGTATCTCAGAGGAAGACAACTTTAAATTTACCTTTTTTTTTAATATATCATATTTTTAATGTATTTTTCTTGCTTTTGATCCTCTCCCTTCCCTCCACACTCTACAGATATACTCCTCTGATGTAAGAAAAAAACTTGTTTCTATAATATTATTAACTGCAAGATATCAAAAAAAAAAAAAATTTAATGATAATTAAGGAGAAAAAATATTATTTTTCCTTATTTAATAAATTTTCTTCCCAAGGGTGTGGTCCACCGAAACTGGCTAGCTCTTATATATCAGAATACTAGATCTCTCGATTTTATATTAATTAATTTGAAGAGATAGGTGATTTAGAACTGCTATTTTCATCAATCACAAATAAATCATCCCAAAACAATTATTACATGGAAGAGGATTACAAACCTAAATAACTTGGGACAAATTATTTAAATAGACTAGATCAATTCATTAATATACTATCATTATCATTATTATCATTACTACATCTAAAGCTCTAGCGACTAGCTCCCGTCTGCACCGATCAGGACGGGGTTTAAATAGATGCCAAAAAATACCTTTAAAAAAAAGTGTCAGTAGGCCTACATTAAGAATCCGGGATCAAGTCAACCCATTTGCCCCACTCTGAAATTAATCCTGTTGTTATTAATTTTTTTTTCTTATTAAATAATTAATTAGTACGTCTTTTATATATTAAATATATTAAGAGAGTGTATACTAGTTTGATGCCAAGTTTTTACTCTATTAGAGAGAGCTCGTGTTAACAGTTAACACCTTGCAAACAACCACCTCTGAGGCCATTATGCAAATATTCAAAGTACATTTCACTCTCTCCTTCTTACTTTTCTTGTCATCTCTCTCTCTCTCCTGCGCCGCCCCCCCCCCCTATCCGGTTATTTTTTCTAATTAATTAGTACGTCTTTTATTAAATATATTAAGAGAGGAACTAGTTTGATGCCAAGTTTTACTCTATAGAGAGGCTCGTGTTAACCGTTAACACCTTGCAAACAACCACCTCTGAGGCCATTATGCAAATATTCAAAGTACATTTCACTCTCTCCTTCTTACTTTTCTTGTCATCTCTCTCTCTCTCTCCCTATTTCTTGTTGACGTTCATTCAAGCATGTAAAATGAAAATCTCCTTGTGAGTATATAAATTTCTCAAGTCGATTAGGTATTAATCAACAAATTTATATGTAGGCAAATTTATTCCCTTATTAAGATTGTTGTAAACTGTAACAACTTTGTTAATATCTTGCGCAAAGTAAGAATGTTTAATCACAAATCAGAATATATGAGCATCTTTTAAACAAAAGTCGAAATAATCACAGAATTTGAAGAAATAATGCTGTATAAATCACAGAATGAAATAAATAATTTATAAACTAAAGGTGACAGGAGCAGGCAGCCAAGTTATTAGTCTCCTAGAAATAAAACTCTCTGTTTAGGAAACAGTTTCGGCTTTAATGAAATGACGCCATCCTCAGTCTCATTGTAGAGTTGTCAGTTGGTATTGTGTATTATCATCATCATCATCATTATCATTATGAAAAACATATAACCAAGTATTTATTAATTTAATTTGGCAAAAAAAGAGAATATACATTTCAAATGTAATAAATAATTGATTTTTGAATTTTTTTTATTTTATTTTTATTTTTTTTTTTGACGTGACAACGTCTTACAATACATGTGTGTATAGTGGCCGGGTAGGGAGTCATGCACGAAAAAGTTTAGCGGCTTGAATAACTCCTCTGTCTTAAGAGATTGAATTATGATGGATAAACGGTTAGAAAGAATGATTTTTCAGCTAAAGATTTCACCATTTATTTTTTTTTCCTATCATTCCATTAGATTCCGAACGGCTAATCAGATCAGAGTAAATGTGATGTCAATCTGTGCAGGAAGAAAAACTATAATAAAAAAAAAAAAATAAAAAAAAATGGCGATTAATAAAATCTAAGATCAATTAGCAAAATTAACTTTTAATGTATTTATTATTTAAATTTTATAAGATCAAATTGATTGGGTTAATTTATTTATAAAATAATAGAAAAATTGTTGTTTTAATTGAAAAATTAGTTAGGCCCCTAGTTAAATTATTCACTACTCATTTGTCAGTACAACATAAGGATCCTTTAACTGGATTTTCTTATTAGTTATTGTGTTACGTGCTCCGGGACATTTCCTACCCAATTTAAAACAACTAACAAAATTTATGCAAATGGGTCTGACTTATCATGTTAAGTTAGAAAAGATCTTGTAACCCTTTCCTGACTAACTGTCATAAAACGCATATTGTATATCTATGGAATTTATCCAAATTTTGATTTAAAAAATATATTTTAGAATAAATATGAAAATAAATTTCTAAAAATAATTCTCAAATATAAAATTTACGGTGAAATTGCATTTTATTTCATAATTTGCCCAAAAAATGATAAAACAAGTCAAATGGCTATTATGCAAGAGGGATCCAGGGGAATTTCTCGGGGGGGGGGGGGGGGTTAATCTGGTGTGATTGGTCGTACAGCACACAATTTTTTCTTGCTCTCTTTAGGTAATTTAAAGGTGCATTCTGTACTTGTTTACCAGAATATAAATACAAATAAAATTTTTAAGTATTAATTTTTAAAATTTTATATTAAAAATAAAATTTAATTCACAAAAAAAAAATGTTTTCTCAAATCTCAGAGGGAGGGGGGGGGGGGATAATTAACCCCTTTACCCCTCCTTGTATCCGCCTTTGCTATTATGTAGCCTATATCAGTTATTATTTAATCAGTTACTTATTAACGGGAGGAACCAGCTTATTTCACTAGCTAGAAACAAACACAGGAGGAGGAGTTAGAGATAGAAAATAATGTAACTTCAGGGGGTGTCGGTAGATGGCTACGGTCAGTGCCAGATTGGGTTTGAGGTGTGTGTCTTCGTCCACAGAAGCTCGGGTAAATAAACGGGATCCCGATAGGAATTTCAAATAAAAGACCTAATAATAATAACAGTTCTTATTTCTGAGTTAAAAATTATAAGCCAAAAATTGATATTTTATAATTAAGGTAAGTATGCATTTTTTTTTTTTTTAATTCAAACTCTTAAATCAAGGAATAATTTCAAATTAAAAACAAATTTTAAATAACTATAAATTATTTCCATACATTAAATTTTGAAGGTAATATTTATATTAAATAGATTCAGTTAACCTTGAAGTTTAACCTATTATACCTCTCTTTTTTTTTAGATATATTTTTCTTTAAGCCTTATTTACCATAAAAATTCATTTGCATATTCTCGCATCACTCAAACAGACATGGGAAAATATTTATTTATAGGCGTATACTGAGTGTTTCTTTTTTTTCCACACTTTGAAAAGAAACTACAAATCAGTACAAATGGGACATAATAGAAAGAGGGAAAACGAAAAAAAAAAACGTCTAAATAACAAAAGCAAGACAATTCCAACATTAAAATAGATTAATTATCTTTTTATTTGTTTTTGTCTGGAAATAATAATAAATTACCATTTTAATTTTCAATTTTTTTTTCTGTTATCACTTTGCTAAAACTAGAGGTGATGTGACTGGCCAACATGTGACTTATTTAAAAACAAGATAATGTTTTTAATATCGCCTTTAAAATACAATTATCAGCGTTAAAAAATGCTATTTGGTATCCAAATGGCTTAAATAAAATCATTGGACTGCTTGATATCCTAACCCTCAACCCTTGGTATACAAGGCAGGCAAAGCTGTCAAAATCATAACCTTACTTTTTAGGTTAAAGACGCCATTTTTATGCATTAAATATGGCGTTAAAATATTAAAGGCACCCCTACATATGACATTAAATTTTAATACTATTGATTAAATGTTAACGCATTGGCGTTGAAGTGTTAAGCTTACAGAATAGCAATTTTAGGCAAGGTGTTAGAATGGAATAACGTTGATTTCATATGTTAAAAGTAAGCATTTTTTTTTTATTAGAGAATAGACCTGATATCAGCTTAATTAAAATTATTAGGTTCGACCTCCGAACAGTAAAGAGAATTTGGGTTGATAAACACATTGCTACACTACCATGCCAACGAACCTGACATCTAACACCTAGCACATGGGTCATTAAGTCCCCAGACTGACACTCAAATGGCGCCAAAAATGACATGCCGCTTTTGTTTTTTGATAGTATCTAAAGATATGTATACAAATTACATGACATTTCGATGAAAACGATGGTGAATTCTAACGATTAAAGATTCGAATTACTTCCACACCCCCCATATTCACCAGATCTGGCCCCACCTGACTCCTACCTGTTCGCATATCGCGAAAAGATGCCTCAGGGAAAGACTTCCTGACCCTGTGTGTATGTGCCTATCAGGTATGATTGGCTAGAGTTACAGGAAGTAGAGCGGAAGAAGGAAATTTAAAATTTAAGCCAGAGAGAGAAATTCGAAACCGAAGGCGAGCAATTGCAAAATTTCCAAACAATGAGCAAGAATAAATTTGATGCATTTGTTCGGAGAAGACGAGTAAGCGAAAAACTATGTAAAATAAAAAATGAATAAAAATTTTTTAGAATAATAAGAAAGAATTTAGCATTAAGAGAAAATAAATTTATGTTTGCAATTTATCATAGGGTCAAAGAAGAAATGTATGTAGAGTAAGAGTGTTAAAAAGCGAGCAAAAGAAAAGAGATATAGTTCCAGAATATGAAATTTATGGTAATGATCGTTTTGCTGACCTTTTCGCCACTTATCTTTTTCAAACAAAAAAATAAATATAGACTATATTTTAGAGAAAATTTTTATTACCAATAATCGTAAAAAAAAAAATAAGTAAAACCATCTCCGATATAGAGGTAGAAGAGATTTGCGCATAATGGCAAAATAAAATTTATAATATTTAGAAATGCAAGGGTATAGCATCCATACACCGCAAGGAACTTAAAATTATTAGGGGAATTCTTAATTATAGACCACATTTTGCTATTAATTATTTATTAAAAATATAAATATTGTACAACGTTTCGACTGCTTATTCTGCAGCCGTTGGTGCAGTTCTTGATAAATAAACTTATAAACTTATTTATATAGTTTCGGCTGCTTATTCTACAGCCCTTATCAAGTACTGAGTCAACGTCTGAAGAATAAGCAATCGAAACGTTGTACAATATTTAGGCCTATATTTTTAATAAATAATTAATAAAAAATGTGGTTTATAATTACAAATTCCTCTAATAATAATAATTAAACCACAAAAGCTTATAATTTTTTATAATATTTTTATAATAAATAATCTGATGTGAGTGACCGCACAGATAATTTTATGTCTACATAGTATTGCAAAATTTAGTTTATGATCTAAAAGATCTGAATATTTGCAGCAAACGGATAATTAAACATACAATTAGAGATTACACTAACCAAATGGCTCGCTTAATGAGCAATAAAAAATTAGAAAAATTTTATTAATTTTTTTTACTTTTTTCTGAACTGAATAAAGTTTAAAAGAACTAAACACCTCTTCGATAGTGTGACAATAGATATTATCTAGAATGAATAAGACAGAAAATTTTACAGTAAGGAGAGAGAAAAAGCAACCCACACAATAAAATTAATTTACATGTATAAACAGTACACTAGATCAAAACAATAATTTCCAGTTTCTTTGCCAAGGACGTCATCTTATAATTTACAAATGAATAATGAAGTAATTTTATATTTATTGATTAATAATTATGACATTGTGAAAAGAAAATCTTTACATTTATATGTATGTATTCTCTGTTTAAATTCTAATCGAAAATATTGGCCCACTTATGTGTTTAAGAAGGGTTTAAATAACTAACTTCTTTAATAAGTTCTTAAAAATAAAGGAAATAACATTATTTAAATTTGAATTAAATATAGATCTATTAGAAAAGAAAAATTAAAACGAAAATATCAATCTACCTAAAGAAAAATATTAGATAATACCCCATATATATTCTGATAATACTAACCCAAGTTAGACATAGATTCTAAAAATATCCAAGTTATTCTTGTATGTACCTTTGAAAATTTTATTAACACGCTATTGATTAAAATTGAACAAAATCTTTTTATAGAAAGTTATTATCACTGGATATCGTTATGAGAAATTAAAGGAAAAATTTTATAATATTAAAAAACTCACCAAAGGTGAAGGAGAAAGTGAAGAAACAAATTAAACGCTTACCTGAAACAAAAAGAAATATAATTATTATAGTAATTTTATTTTTTATTTATAAAAGATTTATTTCAACATCAGAGACCATTTAGGCTCAGTCTCTAATTATAGTAATTAATAATAGTTATAAAATGAATTTAATTATAATTATTTATTTATTTATATAGAGATTTAATATAGACAAGAATGTTCTGGGACGTTGTCCCATGGAACATGTGTACATAATATTTTTTTTATGAGGGAACCTTTTATTATTTTAAAATTAAACCAAAAGCTATTATTTTAGTTAGTGGCGCTACCAAGATTTGCCCCCTGTAATAGAGACAGGAAGGGGTTATGATTTTTTTCAGTATTTTTTTTTATTCTTATAAAGGCCACCCCGGCCGGTTATGAATTTTTCTAAAGATATTAATCTCCTGTTAGGCCTTAAGCAGGATCCTTAGGCGCTTTTATGGTTAATAATATGTAAAACAAATGCAAATATTTTTTTAATGAAAAATCATATATTTTTTAATGAAAAATCATATGATTCATAGCTTAAAGGCTATTTTTCCTTTGGGGTGGTTTTAACCCTCAACGTCCCCTGGATGCGACACTGTGTTTAGTTAATCAAATTATTCGTATAGATTAATACTTTGTATTTAATTATTAAATAATCCCAGGATGACCGAACTGGAACTTGGTGGTTTTTTCTTTTGATAAAAATGGAAAAAATTTTTTTTTCTCTGACATTTAATCAAAAACTAAAACCAAAAACTCTCCCATTTTGATACTATTTTCCGTCCCGGGTCTAATTAATTTCACCTCCCATTCCTTCACTTATTCACACACCCACCCACCCACCCACCCACCCACCCACACAGACAGACCATGTCCGAAACCACTTTTTATTCAGGGGACCTCAAAACAGACCATCAAATCTCGACATTGAAGGCACCCACTCCCTCCCCCCATATATATAATAAATATATAAAAAGGAGAGAAAGTAAAAACTAAATAAGTATTATACCTCAGCAATCGAAGTATCCCAAAAATAAAGCCTAGCTTAATTTCATATGGGTACTTAAAATTTAAAATAAATCACAGCGAATTTTTGAGAAAATTAAAAAAAGTAAATAAGTACACCAGTAAAGTACTAGTACTAGAGTTTTATCAAAGAAGAGATCAATTGTTGTTTGATTTGTATACGGCAAATAGGAAATATTTAAAATTTGAAAGAAAACGTCAAAGGAAATTTCGAGAAAAGTGGGAAAAACTAAAAAAGTACACCAGTAAAGTACTAGTACTCGAAGTCGTCCAGAAACGAGACCTAGCGTTATTTGTTTTGTATACCGCACATAGTAAATATTTAAAATTTGAAAGAAATCGGTAAAGAGAATTTCGAGAAAAGTGGAAAAAACTAAAAAAAAATACATCAGTAAAGTACCAGTCCCAAAGATGAGATCTAGCTCAAATTCATATTGGTATCGGGAATAGTATATATTTTAAAATTGAAAAAAAAATCGTTAGAGCCGTTTTCGAGAACTGATGTGCTTACAAACAAACACCTGACACGTTGATAAGCAACTTTGATGGGAAGAATACTGAGATGGGTTCCTATTTCCTTCCTCAAGAGGCATCTCAAATACATTTAGGTAATTTATTGCCATATGGGGGATTTGATCTTGAGTGTCTTGTTTAAGTTTTTCATGATACTCGTGTTTGCTTCTGATGAAGACAATGCGCATAAAATGTATTACTTCAAAATAAAAAACTGGAAAATCAACCGATATTATTTTAATTGAAATTCATCTAATATTTTTCAACTAGAGCCTACGGTTTTGCGTTTGAATTTGATAAATGATAGAAGAGGTGGTGGGTGCATTTATTCAAGAAGGGGGTTTAATTGTTAGCTATTCTAAAGCAATGGTCAGCTAACGTCAAGTGAATTTCAATGTATCAAAGTCGAGGGGTTGGGGGCAGTCAATAAATTATTTATTCAAGTCGACAGCCTCTGAGGAAACGGACTCTTCGACGTCAGGCTGCCTCCGTCCGTTTGGATTTATTTTCATATTAGAATAATTTTGCTTGGAAAAACAGCATCCAAAAAGGAAACCATTATTAATATTTATTATTAATAAATTATCTTTTTTTTTACAATAGTTTTCCGGTTAGGATGAAAATTGAAATTTAATTTAATCTATCGATAAATGCTTTATCAATAAATTAATTGTTCAAATAAATAGAAATGGTTTATTTGTATTAAAGTATTTATCTTGATAATTATTTTTTTTTTTTAGAAGAGTCCTTATACAAAATCCCAAGAATATGAAATTGGTCAAAGGATTCAAATAATAAGATGGAAACTTTTATAGAACGGATATGGGAATTCAGGTGCAAAAAAAATGTCGGCAAGAGGATTAAATAAAATATGGTAGTGAATTATAAATAAGATTTTGTTTTCAAATATGTTCAACTAAGGTGGTCAAATAATTTTGCACGCAGGCGGTAAACTACCTAGGCGCGGCACTGATTATAATAATAAATTCATAGTGAATTTGTGAGTCGAATTTTTCCTTTCCTTTCAAAATAAACATTGATTTATATGGCGGAGAGAACCAAAACAACAAAAACGTCCACCGCAAATAAAAAGGAAGTGTTTACGAATTGGGATTTAAGTGGATTGGCTCATCTAGAATGGAGGTTAATTTGACAAGAACCTCTGAAGAAAGGGACGGGAGGCGTCTTGATGACGGCTCACCTTGAAGTGAGGAGGACGTAACCTGTCCAAAAGAACTCTTCTAAGAAGAAAAGGGAAGAAAAAGAATGTGCTCCGCTCTCGCTTATTCCCAGAATTCAATAAGGAAAATATAAAATATTTTATATTTTCAAAATATTTAGTAAAAATAAAATACTAATTTGAATAAAAAAGGACAAGATGTCAAAAAGAGACTTTTAAAAGTATTAATATTTTATAAACTTGTTTTGGTCAATGGATATTTACATTTTAAAATAAAAAATAATAAGAAATATGGAAAGATAAATAATTTAGCC
>JAKCPI010028477.1:0-29369 GCA_023213315.1 Euborellia annulipes | reverse complement strand
GATAGCGTATTATTTTTCGTTAAGTTAATTTGCCTTTGGTTTAATGGAACCAAAATGTGTCAGAGATAATCTAAAAACTCTTTTAAAACAATTTTTGCAAAAAAAAAAAAAAAATATGAATATTATTTCTAGGTAAAAAGTAAGATATATTTTGAAAAAATTTAAAAATTTTCTTGTTAGGATAGAGTATAACTTCGCTTAGCGAGCACCTCTCATAACGAATAAAAGAATGACTTGCTTAACGTACAACGTTTCGCATAACGAGTGGCGAGGAGAGAGAAAGACCCGGATTGTGCGCATGTTACATCAGTCTGTGTCATGGGGGGGGGGGGGCAGCTCGAATGTTATTGTTTTGCATAAGGAGTGTTTCGCTTTACAAGTATGATTCTGGAACGAATTATGCTCGTTAAGCTAGGTTCCACTGTATTTTAGAACATATAAATAATTATATCGCTTACTCAATTCAATAGTAATACCACCCAAAAATATTAGAACAAAATTCGCGTGCTTTATATGAGAATTGAAGAGTCTTGTCGTAAGTATTCAACCAGTGGCGTAGCGAGGGGGGAGCAAGGGGGATCATCATGCCCCGGGCGCTACTCACAAAGGGGTGCCAAATGGTCCTCAAAACAAAAAATTGCTGGATAATTTTTATTTTTATTATAATTGATTTCTGGAAAATATATTTTAAATTTAGTGTAATATAATAATTTTGGATATTTTATATTATATGGTTTTCGAATGTGGGGGGGGGGGCGCTAAAAAGGTATTGTACACAGGGCGCGAGTTAAGCTCGCTACGCCACTGTATCTAACCTAATTTCTTTTTGTTTCCAACATTTAAGGGTTTAGTTTAAGAACCGAAGTAAATTGTTTAAACTGAATTTTGTGATTAAGAGTAGAAAATAATAAATTTAATTTAAAAAAAAGTCAGAAACGCATTAAAATATGGTCAATTTAGGAACCAATTTACACAAAAAGTCAAAATTTTATAATTCAATCACTTGTATTCAAAAAGCATTATCTTGTTAAAAATTTATTAGATTAGGTTTCTTGACAAACACTACTTATTTTCCAAAATGATAGAAGCTTTAAAAAAAAAATCATTATTTATTTTTTTATTTTCTTTTTGGTTTCGGAAAATAAATATAGAGATTAAACCAAAGATCTCTGATTCCGTGAACTTATTAACTCCTATTCCTAATTGGAGCAAGTGTGTTAAATTCAGGAGTAACTGGATAAGGGAAAGAAAAAGGGGAGAAGAAGGTGGAGGCTGGAGAAGAACTTGGGCCAGAAATGGGAATAGATGAATTAAAAGAAAAAATAAATTACAATTTTTATACAGTATATAGGCCTATATGGTGATGTATTATGTGTATATGTATTTATATTTATTTAAAAAAATGTATTGTATGTAATTTTTTTTTTTTTTAAATAAAATATCAAATACTAAATTCGAACATGAAAAGGTGAGCAGAGGGGGATGAATATTTGAACAATTTTTTTGATAAATCTGTCGTCTTTCAAACAATTCATCTAAACGCTATCATCTGTTCCATTGTACCAACAATAAATCAATTAATCTTTACTTAAAATATTAACTAAGTAGAGTTTTGTTTGAAAAAGTTGAAGTTTTTCAATAGAATATAAATTAGCCAGTCAATATATCGTTTAAAGGTAGCTACACATGTAACGGCAAACTTGACAAGCGTGCATTTGCAATCTTTTTGTACAAGCATGCACAAATTCACTTCGGCACAAGCATGCTTGTGCAAGCGACAGCGAATGCCGAAAATTAACCTAAAACAAAGCGAAACAAAATTTTATTTATTTGAAGATAACAATAAATAACTCACTTGCTTTAAAGAGAGACAATAAATATTAATATTTAAATTTTAAAATGAATTAATATATATATATTAAATAAATTTCAAATGTCAAGCGTCTATAAAATGGTGGACGTGTCTATGAAGTGTTTTGCTTGCGAAAATATGCTTGTGCATGATAAAAATTTAATCGAGCAACAAGCGGCTTGCACAATTAAAATGCTACCTAGAGACGCTACAGTTTGCTTGTACAAAAAGATTGCACATGCATGCTTGTCAAGTTTGCAGTTACATGTGTAGCCACCTTAAGATAAGGAAAATTTGAGAAATGAGTTTGTGTTTTGCCCCCTGGACTCGAGCTTTCGCGGCGGACGAATAGAAGCAGGAAAACCAAGTTAGAGTCCAGGGAGCGCAATTTGATCAATCAAATCACAAACACATCTAGAAAATATCTTTTCTTAAAATATTTTATAAAAATTCAATTTTTATAATTCTAAATTTTTTGAAAATAAAATGCAAACTAAGAAGTTGTAAACATTTGCAATTAAGTTATTGTAATCTTAAAGAACTTTTAACCTTAATAAAAATAGATAATTACATTTCCCATTTTATTCCATCTTTACGACAATCTTTATTATCTAAAGTTTAATATTTAATTCTTAGGGAAAGCAAAGTTTAATGTTGAAGAATAAAACTTTTTAAGAGATATAAACTGAATTATTATAAATATGATGTGTAATTATTGATTATAAAATAAAAATAAATCACCTTAGTAAATAAATCTGAAAATATGGCAATAGCACAAGCAAGAATTATTAATAAAACATTCAAATTTATTATGAAAATATTTTTTTAGCAATATGATCCCTTTTAGGGTGTGGAATTAACAAAATATTAATTATATCACTCAAAAAAATCATTCAAATAAGTTTTTTTTATTTCTTAGTGAAATTCGAGGCCTATTGTCATTGAAGAGATGGTTCTTGGATATAAAGGAAAAACAATTTGCGTAGCCGTATACCAATAGGAAGTGGGAATGCTTATTCATTCAAATATTCCAAACTGAGGGATGCAGGAGGAATAAACTTAAGAGAACCAAATAGAAGGATCTTTCAATTCAAATGAGTAGTTTAATTAAGTTCCTCTTTTATTTCATTTTCTTTATTAAAAGAAATGGGGATTGATAAAAACTTGAATTACATAATTTTATTACTTTTTTTTTTGATTTTGGTTGATCAATAAGTTCTTTATGAATATTAGCAATCTGGTTCAGAAAAAAAAGTAAATCATTCGACCTCCAAAGGTAAAGAGAATTTCCAAGCAAATAAATATTGATTTTACTACACTATCAAGTCAACGAACCTGACATTCCGATTACGAATCTAATATTCTGACAAGTATTAGTTATGATGATGAGTGCGACCAGCACACGAAACGTCGACAAAATATATTTATTTTTCTCCTTCGCTGCCAATACACCATATCCTCATAATCCAGTCATCAAGAAACACTTAAAAATAAAAAAATATTTTTTTTTTATCTTGCTACAAAAGACTTGTAGTGCAACCAGGGCAAGGTTTTGGATGTCTCTCCCCCTCTCTCCAAGGAAAGAGAAAAATAGCCTTTGACTTTATGGTATTTTAATTAAAAAGAAATGTTTGCATTTATTTTAAATACAAGTGACAAAACCGCCTTCGACGGGCTTTTCAAATTGCCAGGAGGCTGCGCCTCCTGGACCCCTTTGCTCGCCTTTGGCAAAAATTATTTTAGTTCTCTTTTTGGAAGTTTTTAAATTTCCTTGTCCGATTTAAATTTTTTTTTTTTAAATTTAATTTAATTTTTAATTTAATTTTTTTTTTAATGAATTAGCATCTTAATAACGAAAATTTTCCTCCACCAGTTGATAATTTTTTAAGGAGTTTGTTTATATTTCAAAATAAAGTTCATCTATGAGATGTCAAATTATAGAAAAATAAGTTGTCAAACTTAAAAGAAAATTAATACAGTATTAGTCAGGGGCGTATATAGAAATTTTTTTCGGGGAGGGCCCAAAATCAAAAATGTTTTTGCGGAAATTTTTTTTTTAAGAAACTAAATTTTTTTTCACACGAAATTATTTGGGGAACATTTTTTCTTTTGCGGAACCAAAGTTTTCCATCCCGCGGAAAAATTTGTTGCGCTGATGTCTATATATCCCTATATATGTATATGTGTTTGGGAAATTTCGGGGGGGGAGCCCGGGCCCCCTCGCCCCCCCCCTTATATACGCCCCTGGTATTAGTATTTGCTATTAGGCTAGAACAAGGGAGAAAGCACATCTCTTTAATACATTGTGTCTTCATAATAGTTAATTTAGTTTAGTTAGGATAGGACATGTTGTATGTTTTCCAATAGTTGACTCGCTTAATCCGTAATAATAATAATTAACCATTGACGATGTTTGTCTTAAAAACATAATTATAAATCGATTTTAAGTACTAATTTAATCAATTTTTTAAAATAATGTTTTCATTTTTCTGTTTTTCCTTTTTTTTTTAATGCAAATTTTTAATATTTTGCTAAAAAAGTATTTTAAAATCCCGACCCTTGGGAAAACCTGCCATGTTAACCGTTACAAAAACATGATTTTATAATATAATAATTTTAAAAGTTATTTTTTTTTTAAATAAATTTAAAAAATTCTAATTAATATTGGAATAAAAATGTGCCTTGTACTAAAATTTAAATATTTATTTAAGCCCATTTAGTGTTTTTTTTTTACTTGAATCCAATACTTTCTCTCTCTATATATATTACATATATAGGTAAGAGAAAGTAAAATTTTTATTATGAATGGAAACCATTGTTTCAATTTCAAAAAGTATAGTTGATATTATCAAAACCCCCTTTCTCATAACATGAAAAGGAGAGATGATTTAATTATTCGATATTATAGTCACGGAAAAATTGAAAATGAAAGTAAGATATAATATTTATCACATAAACTTATACAAGATTTTGTTTAAACCTAATCAATAAACATGCTTGTTATTTTGATTTCACTCCATCGAGGCGTCAATCAGTGTTCATATTCGAGATTATAGTCGCAATCCGATTGCAAATGATTGAATCGTGAAGATTAACAGAGGAGAGATGCCACCCGGAAGTCGATTTATCAATTCGGATAACAGTCCCATGTCCCATTTAAGCTCCCCTTACCCAATGAACAGGGTCCCAAGCCCTCTTTAATGGACTCCCAGCCCTGGGTTTATTTACATTTCCATTTTGCATCCTAGCTTGTGGGCTAATTGGCCACAAAACGAGCTCGAGGAGATCGTGACTCTCAGCTATTAGCGGTTTGTCTCATTCCAGGGAGCAATTAATATTTAATCATCTGGATTGATTTGCCAGATATGAAACAATAAATAAGTAGATATATATGCAGCGATGTCATTAAACCATATGCCATGAATTGTAATTATGTCAAATTAGGTTTAGAGAATGCGAGTGGATTTGCAAATATGGATGCAAGTCTTGTAGCAATTTATAATAATTTATAACCAATTCAACATATAATATCAATAGCGATATTACAGTTAGATCAGATCAAATAGTAAATTAGAGAACAAAAGATACAAGGACAATTATATTATTATTAAAATGAATCATAGCTGGAAAATAATTTTAGAATTGATGGATAAATCTGAATTAATTATTATTTATTTTGCTTATTTTGACATTTTAAGGCATTTACAATCCATCGAATTATTCGCTAGGTTGTTAAAATATTTGAGACACGATTTTTATATTTACAAGTTTGAAATCTGCACCACAAGACCTTACCTATAAAATTATTTTAAAAAAAGGAAATTTAATTTTGTTACTTAATAACGACGAAAAAAGAGTAATCAATTGAGTTTTTATTTTCATAGAGAGAGAAAAAGTCAAAAATTCGATGTTGAGATTTCAGAAAATTTTATAACAGAAACAAAAACAGAAGAAGCAGTTTTTTTTTTATTTTTTTATTTTTTGGAATGGGTACATAAGGTCCGAAGACCTCTAACGACCAGTGGTCATATGCAGCCAGGAAGAAAATAAAAACAAAAGGAGAAGCATAAAAGGGGAACTCAACTGCGGGAACTGAGAAGATGCCTGTTGAGATTAGACTTGAAATATATAACGAACAGTGGCTTCTATACCATTAGATTAATGATATGAAGAGGATGCAGCCAATAATAAATAAAAAGCATCTATTTTGTTAACACTCTTTATTTTGGAACGAAGATGGCTTTGTTGATCATAGCCGAAACGTTCCAAAATAAAGAGTGTTAACAAAATAGATGCTTTTTATTTATTATTGGCTGCATCCTCTTCATATCATTAATCAAATTAGACTTGAAAGTCTGAAGATTGTAGGTTTTGGGGAAGATAGACGCAGGGAGCTTGTTCCAATCACGGGAGGCCAAAGGAAGATTGGAATTGACTAGTTCTGTTAGTCGTGATCTGAACAGCATAAGGATGCTGGGACGATGCCTCTCTTGTAGCCAAAAATAAAAAGCCTCCGATTTTTCACAATCCAACGAGAAGTTTTTATTGATCAATCTTCAGGCTTTCAAAATTGCTATTAAGTCCCAGAGTTGTTCGTTTGGGTAATACATGTAATTTTATGTATCATATGGCGAGTTGGCCCAGTGAGAATCTTACTTAATACCGGTAAGTATGATAAGCCAATATAAATTTACATGTATTATAAAGTGACCACATTTTAATTGAGACAAAGCGGGACAAATGGTATGAAGTCGGCCGAAACCGCAACAAAAAAATCATTTCCAAAAATTATTTTTGAATTTTATTTTTTTTTTAATTATACCTGGGTTCGATTCCCGGGGGCCATGGAATGTTTGGCCTCACCAATAAATAACACTCACATCTTTGTTAGATATATTGGCTACTTCAATTGAAAATAAATAAAAATTGAATTAAAAAAGTTTCATCCATTTATGATAATGATGGTGATGGGGTAAATGTCATACCAATAAAATTAACCCAAGAACATCTGCCAGAATACGTTACCATTCCAAATTAAAATACCATGTATTTTATAAATTAATATTAAGTCCCTGCTATTTATTATTTGATTTTAATACTTTTATTCGGGGTCGGCATTTCAGAGTCGAGAAAGAGAAAGTATTCAACATTGTCTCTCAATATGAGGCTAGGCGAGGAGAGGCATTTAAAGAAATTTTTTAATAAAAGAAATCCAACCTACTACTATTCAAGTGTGTGTATAGTTTCATTTATTAAATATTTAAAAAATTCGTCGTAAGTCAATATTATTGGAATTGATTTAATTATATGTATAAACTTGTTTTTTATAATTTTTATTTCATTTACAAGGTTAGTAATATTTTACCAGTGCTATCTACAAACAGAATCGGGATTTATTGATTGATAACATAATTAATTAGTATTTTATGAATAATTCATAAGGGAGTTATGATAGAGTCTTTTTAAATTAGTCAATGATAAAACAATAAAATTCGACAATTGTTTTATTCGGATAATAAAAAAATACCTTATGAAAAAAATGAAAATATTAATTTTGTAAAAAGAAAAAAGATATTGAAAGGTAATTTTTTCCTGACAAAGTTTTTTTTATTTGTATTTATCAAATGTGATTTAATTTTGACCTTGAGGTAAAAAATAATTCACAACTCGATAAGAAAATGTTTATTTTAATTTTTTAGAAGAATAAATAATAGAATTTTTTTTTTTTAATTTAAAAAAACACACTTTTCATTCACACTCAACACACACACACACACATTCACATGGTCTTTTCGGCAACTCAGGCCATATAAGGCTTTACGATAACCGTTATATATGATAATATCTATTGGGGGTCCAGGCATTTCTATTTAAGCTATTTGGTATCCAAATGGCTTAAATAAAATCATCGGACTGCCTGGGGTCCGAACCTGCGACGTTCGGTATAGAAGGTAGGCACGCTACCAACTACACCAAGCCCGAGGGATAATATAATTTTTGATAAAGAATTCAATTCAGATTTTCAGATTCTATTAATATTACATTGTAAGAAAAAATATGAATTTTCACTCGTTTTTTATATACTTTCGTGCTTGAATTTTAATGGGGTTCAATAGTGTAGATGTTACGCATGTTTTCCCCGATAAGAGGAAGTTGTGCGTCTTAAAAAGTAAGCCATAAAAAACACCTATTACGAAGATTTGTCAAGAGATGTCAGAATGATAATAATCTAATGCATTTAATTGATTTTCATTGATCTTTTAACAATAAATAATTTATAAATGTTATTATATATTATGTATCTTTTATAAAAGCATAAAAATATAAATATAGGCCAGATATAGGCTAATAGTATACCGGCTGTTAGACTAGCCTGCCATCTTTTGCAGGAGTGCTGAACTATTAAGTATTACTAATTAGTAATTTCAAGAGAACCCCTAGCCTTTAAACCGAAAAAAACTTTAATATTATAAAATTAAATGATAGCTAAGTAATTTTGAAAAGTGACAACTAGGAGGATCATGAAAAGTCTGATTACTCTTTTTGCGTTGAAATAATCTGAAAAGACTATAAAATATTCAATTTCTAATAAAGTTTTTCTAAAATATGACTCAAATCAAAACGTAATTCATAAATTAATTTTTCACCTGAACTAGATAGATATCTATATCAAATAGAAAAAATTCGATCGAATTAATTGAGAAACTTTTTTCCCATGACCATTTTCTCAACTGATTGACATTTAAAAGGGACCACGTACTTACTTCCCTACCGAATTCGATCAACTTTTATCGCAAGATAACTTATTGATCATTGACATGGAATCGATATACCACAAAGACCTTGGCATCGTTCTATTTTGCTTTGCTTGATTCTAATCGGAGGCTTTTATAATCTATATATCTTCGCCACACCGAGTACTGGAATGAAATGAAACAGAATGGAATTTAGATGCCATGTCCAAATCTTGGAATTTAATTAATTAATTTAAATTGTTTTTGAATTGGAAAATATTTATAAATATTATCGAGGTTTTATCATAAAATATTTATGTAATGATAAACAGACAGTTTAATCTTGCTTCAGGACGGTAACAATAATTAGTAGCTATATTTATAAATTATGATGATGTTTAAAGAATAAATTATATAAATTTGATTATAACTCAAAGCAAATTTATAAACTTAATATAATAAGTTACGAATATTTAAATTTTGTTATAACATAATTGGAATAAATATAACGTTTTTAATAATAACATGCCATTGAGGGAAAGAAAATTATTGAGAGCTTCAGAAATAGTTCAAACACCTATGCTCCTTGAGCATCGACAACCCTCTACGCTAAGATGTCTAATAGGTGGCCTTAAGGTGCCCGTCTCGAAAAGCCGTTACTCGAAGCGGCAAGTTTTTCCCATAGGAATACAAGGGATTTATTCCATTTCATTTTAAAGATTCCAGCTAAATAAGAGTAAAAAATTAATTATTTTTTAACACAATGATTACTAATTTAATTATCGATAAGATAGATTAGAGCGATTTTTTAAAAAAATATCTTTTCTTTAATGCGATTAATCTAAAAAAAAAATTTATTTTTTCGAAAATCAAAAAAAAAGGGCTTCTATAAGTTGTAGATATTTTAAATAGCTTTAATTTAAAAAAAAATAGAGGTCCATAGCTTCAAAATTGTGGCCGCTGGAATCTCTCAAAATTAGCACCCCGAGACGCGCTCCTTAAAATATAATAAGAGAAAGTAAAAACATGAGAGATGGAAGCTTAAAAAATTTTAAGTGGTTTGAATGGAATTTTAGAGTAGGAATAATATTTTTGGATTGCAAAGAGAAAACAGACTATAAATAATTAATAATAAACTTTCTATATTTTCAAAAATAGCATTTTTGAGCAAATTGAGTTAAGGTCAGAATTCAGATCGATAGTTGTAAGAATATGTGATTTATCCGAATTAATTAAAAAAGGCCACATAATAAATGATTGAAACGTTGTATCTTATACAAATAAACTACATCTTACCCAAAATCATGAAATTTTATTTAATAACAACAACAACTGTGAAATTTTTGACTCTATTCGTAATATAATTAATTTTTCTTAATTAAAGTGAAGTAGGTAATAAAAATCCTATTATATTAAAAAAATGGAGAGGTGATAAAAAGTCATCCAAGTATTTAATTTTCAATGGCATATCTAAGTCAAGTGTCACATATTATTCATTTTTGGCGAATTTCCCAAGCTCCTCCCTTCTCGACTTTGTATATGTGTGCTTTGGCTGTGTGAGATTGGAATGAGCCGAAGGATTTATAGCTTACGATAAAGTTAAGCTCATATATATTATCCTAATATAGGGGCTTTATCCTTCAATATGGTTTGGTCAAGGTCAAGCCGCCAAGTGTTTTAAAGATTTTGGCCTAATACTCACTAACCGCATAAAAATAATTGATATTTATGCTTATTTTAATTTAAATACAGACTTGGAAGCTTTAAAAAAAAATTGGCAGTGGAATATAGTAAAAGTCAATGGCGTGAAGTTGTATAATTTTTTGGGATAAAAATTTTTTGGCAGGATTTGCTGATTCAAATTTGAATGATCAAAAGACAAACGACCTTAGTACTGAGGTAGAAGTCACGCTTCTTGTACTAGAGTCAATTTATTAAGCCCGAAAGCTCAAATGAAGAAAATCGCCACCAGCGTACTATGTAAATGTAATAAAGATTATTTTAAAAGTCAAATTATTCTCAGACAGTCGGTGAAAAATTAATTAAATAATTTGAATAGTAATTGATAAAATATATAAATTTAATAATAAAAATAAAATATGTCCAGTATTCAGTCACCAAGATATCGTTTAATTAATGTATTGAATTCTAATTTATGGAAAAATATTTAAATTTTGTTACCATGGCAACCATTTCTCCTATCTTTCCTATGAAGTCAGGGGCGTATATAAGGGAGGGGGGGGGGGCAAGGGCCCCCCCGAAATTTCCCAAACACATATACATATATTAGGGATATACAGACATCAGCGCAACAAATTTTTCCGCAGGATGGAAAACTTTGGTTCCGCAAAAGAGAAAAAAAAATTTAGTTTCTTAAAAAAAAATTTTCCGCAGAAAAATTTTTGAAATCAGGCCCCCCTGAAAAAAAATTTCTATATACGCCCCTGTATGAAGTACAAGTGTAAAGTGGTCTTCATAAGATTTAAAGGGCAAAATGAGAATATACATTTTAAAGAGCATCTAAAAAATCATTTATTTTTGAATTTTAATCAAAATCGTTGGAGCGAATTTTGAGAAAATCGGAAAAAGTACATCAATAAAATTCTAATACTCTTTGGCCGAATTTGTTCAAAAGATTCATGTTACTTCCCAGGAAGGTACCTAACTTTAATAATAAATTTCAACCTCCTAGCTCTTTTTGTTCTTGAGATATTTTTTTTTACAGACACACAGGCAGCCCATGTCGCGAAAACCACTTTTTTGGATTCAGGGGATCTCAAAACGTGTATATCCATCAAAATCTCTACATCAAATTTTTTAAATGAACACAAGTGTCATCATCAGAAGTGAGTTACATACTGATACTCTGATGATAACACTTGTGTCGAAATGCGTATAAAGTGTTAATGTTAAATAAATAAATTATTGAAACAAAAAACCTTGTGTTATCAAACTTGGATTTAATTCTCCTATCAAAGTCTTGGATGTTGAAATTCTAATATTCAAACCTTTTCATTAATAATTTGTCTGAATATTACATTATTATTAAATCAAACATCCCAAGAGTCAAGTGCCGCTTTATTATTTTTCCTTGGAGTTTCAGAGTATTTTGCCTTCTCTGTCTAATAAAACAGTAGAATATCTTTTGTACCTGCAGAAACAAATTATCCCCCTTGGCCTAGCAAAAGGGAAAACCGTGTAGTCTGCAATTGTGAATTAAACATGCTCGTCTAGAGGGGGATCTAGTTTTATTTTTATTCAAGTTTTGGGGATGAATTTCCTTGGAGAGATGCCAGGCTCATCTCTCTCCCACCCTCTCTTCCAGGGCTTTGCAAAAGGCTCCTAAAGTAAGGGCTGTCACCACTCAGGTTCAAATAAATTGTGCTGATTTAAGGATAAGGAAGTCGGGGCCCGATGGACTTGGGCACGTTTCGCGTCTTTCTAACAGTCCCTCTTATCACCATTTTGCAATTTGAGATCAGTAAACCAAAACCCCCTTGAGGTAGTTACCAAGTCCTCAGGTTGTTTTATCGTATCAACTTAATGGGACTTTATCGTTAATCATTAAAATAGAAGTTGGCAATTTTCCTACAATATCGATAATGATAAAAAAAAATCTTAGATAAAGGGAAAGTTCAAAATTTAAACTATTGGGTAGCAGATACTAATAATGAATATCGAAATTTTGGGTTATTTGTTTGGAAATCGGAGAATTCGCAAAATGTGATAAAAGTTTGATGAAAAAATACCAAGCAAAAGATATGCGGTAACAAAAAATGCAAACAAAACTTATTAAAGTTTCTGAATATAACGTTGTTTCTTCTTTTATTTGAACAACAATCTATGAATAATAAATAAATATTTCTAAGAAATATATATAAATAAAATTTGTTGGTCTAATTATTATATCAAGAGTTACAGGGTATGTGTTGAACATGCCAGAAAAGTATTAATAATCTAACAATGTAAGATCAAAATTACAAATATTTTCAAATGATCCAAATTTTAATGTTTGACATGATGCAAGCAGATAAATTTATTTATTTTTTATTTCGCCCAATTGAAACCAATTAAATTCAATTTCTAAATGGTAGACTTTCTTATTGTTATGACATTATCAATATTACAGAATACAAATGGAAGTATATTCTCTTTAAAAATATATTTAAAAAATAATAATTAAAAATAAACATCGGGGATGGGTAAAAAGCTACCAATATAAAAAAAGTGATTAAAAACTTAATAATTATGTTAATGCAAATAGAGAATAAATTCACTTTTTTTTTTTATATTGAAAACGAGAAATCCATTTCAGTTGCGTAAATAAATTGTTTAAGTGCTACAATCCATTAGGTTAATTTAGAAAAAAAATTATTATATATAATTAAAATAATGAACTCAATTCAAAAATTGATAATTATTTATTTTTTTTATTCAAGTAATATGAATGAATATGAGAAAAAACAAATTTCAATTAATTGAATTGTTTCAAATATTTGTTATTAAATAAAGCTCATTGGGTAGAAAAGAAAGAAAGGAAGACACTCTATCCTCTCTCGAGAGGTCTGCTTCCTAAGAGAAATTATAAGCGTAAGCTCCGGCGATCAAGGGAGTCCAGGGGCGCCTTCGGCGGGCTTTGCGACTAGTTTCTTTATGTAATTCACCAAAAAAACTTGGATATGTTAAAGAAGTAAATTTAGTTATGAAAATCGAAATAAGCATAGTAAATTATATCCGAGCCCGTGAATCTAATAACAGAAAATTTATATTTGTTTTAACAGAAGAATATGACAGTTATTTTAGTCATCTAATTTTACACACTTCGGTTCGATGGCTCAGCAGAGGAAAGTACTAAATCATTGATTTAAATAATATGCTATAAAAATCATCATTTTTAGATGCTGCCTGCTTCTTGTAGCAAAAAATATTTTTTTTTATATGGTCCAGAAGAGAAGGATCAGTGATTTAAAGTATCGCCAATTAATTTAAATATAACTACAAATAGATGTATAATGAATAACGAATTAAAATGTAGCTAGAACATATCAAAAGATAGGCCGGTGGGCCTGGCAAGAAGAATGAACAACAGCCACCAAGATCAACGTTGTTAAGCAACGCCAAGCGGTGCTGAAAATCGGGATAGGTGGCCCCCGAAAAACAAGACCGTTGAACGCCCGCCGGAAGCCATCGATACATTGTATTTAATATATTTACATAATAAATGTATAAAGTCAAATAGCCTCAGCAGCCGAAATGACTTAAAAAAAAAAAAAAAAAAAATATCAAAAGATAAAAAAAAATTTTATTCAGATAAAAAGGTTAAAAAAAATTAATTTATCATTTTTTGTTTTTGCAATTAAATAAAATGGAATATGTTTACATATGTTTATGAAAATTTTAAAAATCTAAAACTTAATGCCAGACGCAAAAAAACCGAGACAAAAAAATCTGAAATAAAAAAAAAATATATATTACCAGAAAAAAGAATTAAAATAGAGAGGAAAAATTGCTATATCAACAGGAATAAGTGGTTGTCATTGTGAGGTTTGACTGTTGAGTTTCGTTTTGTGTCCTATTGATTTTATAAAATATGAACCTAGACCAAGTATAAATAGCGTGAATAGGGCGGCGCCCTGCGACAGGGTGCGGCGATGTTGCACGAGCCCTGTACTTTTTCTCCATCTCAATTCTCGATCCCCCGCAGCTTATCAGTTATCACCTTCATCCCCTTTCAGCCCACCCGTCGGGTACAACTCGAGGAAATTGATTTTTAATGTCGTCGTCCCGCCGTTCAGTTCATATAACGTGTTGATCGTAATTCCCCCTCTATCCCCCTCATACTCTCTTCTTTCGTTCTGCAAGAAAAACGGAAACCCTCCAAAAATCGACTCCTTCCTGAGAAGCCGGAAAACAACAAAAATTCACAAATAAACACACCTCGATTATATGTTATCATAAATTACAATGTCGGGCAATTTGACCAGAAATTCTTCTTACTCACTTTGCAATTCCAATTGGGTAGTAAAAAAAAAATCTGAATCTACTCTTTAGTCTTTAATTTTATGATTTTTTTTTTTTTTTAGTATCAATGAAAGAGAATTTTAGTGATTTTCACCAAGAGAAAGTTAACACCCTACAAAATGTTTAATAAAAAAAAGAGCTGACTTTTTGGAAAAAAAATTTCTGATATTGGATAAAAAAAAAATACTGATTTTTATTTGAATAAAAATCATATAAAAGCTATTGCTTTTTCGGAGTCACTAATATTTCAAGATTATTTCAAGATAATGCAGCCAGGATTGTTTCATTAAAAAATAGCTAACGTTTCGGCTTTGGTTCAAGCCATCTTCGGAGCTGTTAGTTGTCATTATATACATATATTTGATACAGTATTCAGAAACATATGTATCGCTATATAATGACAACTAACAGCTCCGAAGATGGCTTTAACCAAAGCCGAAACGTTAGCTGTTGAAAATATATTTTTTTAAGAAAAAAAATTCTGGTTGTATTTTCTTCTGCTTTTTATTACTGATATATGGACTGTTTATTTTGAAAGTGGTGTAAGTCCATTTTCTATTGTTTCGAAAAAATGAAAGGTTAACATATCTGTTTATTATCATTATTTATTATTATTATTATTAGTCTATTATTTGCCGACCAATTTTCAATTGTACAAAACATGGGAATTTTTTAAGAAATTTACCACTAGCTAGTTATATATAGAAAATTTACATTAATTTAAGCATAAATTATGTGATATCTCATTTTTTTAAAAAATGAACTTACACCACTTTCAAAATAAACGGTATATAGACCTATATATTTTTTTAATTTTTCATTCATCCAATAGCCTACAATTAGGAGCGAAGCTTTAAATTTCAAATATATAAAATACGTTACGTTACATGTAAGTATAGCAAAAAAGATTGAAAAAAAAAAATATTAAAAAAAAAAATAAATAAATAAAATTTTAACGTAAGATTTTGTGATTAAAGAACATCAAAGATAAATCAAGTTTTATTTTAATAACACGATTAAATGATAAAAGCTAAAAGTTATCCAAGCATCCTTTTGGCTTTCTTTATAATGCTTTTAAAACTTAGTGGATTTTACTGAAATCAACCATAAAATTTAATATCAGAGCGTTACTTTATGTACATACATATTGTAATATGAACTTTTATGTTTTTTCTTATATATTAAATTTTAATAGCTTTTCGCTTAAATATTTTATCTCCAATAGGTATCAAAAACTGTTAATTGGATAAAAGACAACAAACAAATCAATAGAAGAAATTCTTTATTAACTTTGATTTTTCAAGATTCTTGATTCTCTCAGTTTTCAATAAATTCATGCATGAATGAAGGGTTGTGGGTTGCGCGGTTGGTCAGGCGTCTTTGGTTGATTGAGTAATCTTTTTTATAAAAAATATATTATTATTAATTTAACAAGACTGTGAGTGTTTTTTCATTGGCGAGGCCAAACATCCCATGGCCCCGGGGAATCAAACCCAGAATCTCCAGCCTTTCCTGGGCATAGGCGTGTTGCGTCCATTGCACCAGGCCCTCGACTATTTAACTATTATTGTTAAGACGAAAGTATTTCGATTAGTTACTTTAATTATTTTCTAGAATGGAGTAATAACATTTCTAATATAGCAAGACACCGTTTAAACGGCCTCTCAGGACAAATGTTCTTCCGGTCGATCAAACTAAAAGTACCGATTATAGGAATAGCGATGAGGCGGAATGATGATCCCTTACAAACCATGGATTCGAACTAAATATTGTATCCTGAATGGAAGAATATATTGCAAAGTGAATTGAATTGAATGGAGGTGAGAGACTTGAAGGGATGAAAAGGGAAGCAAAGACGGTGCACAGATGTTCTCTTAATGAGAACATAGTCTTTTTTCCGCCAAGAAGGTCTCTTTTTATTCCCTTTTTCCAAAGGATTCGAATAGAAAACTAATCCTCCTATGAACGATTCTCCATTTTATATTTTATTCCTCTTTATCCAATTATCTATTCTCTTCTTTTTTGCTTCGTGTGAAGATTATTAAAGAAAATTCTATCTTTAAATTATATAAAGGACAAAAAATACTTGCTATTATTATAAATTAGAAGCGGAAATGGAATGTCCCTAATGATGAATCGAAGGAGCGAGTTGATAAGAGGATAAGCTGCGGATTACGGAAATTGCATCACAGTCGAGTCCCAATTGCCGCAAAAAAATATTCAACATCCTCATGAGGTAGGAAAGTGGAAGATAATCTCTTCCCCCAAAGGGCCCAATTCGTGAAGGCTTGAGTGCTGGACAGAAAACCCTTCTCTAAAATATAGGGTCTATTTAAGATTTTCTTTGTCTTTCGTGATAAAATTATATTAGACAATCTATGTATATTTAATATAAATTAATGAACATTTAATTTAAATATAAATTTATTTTATCACTCAGTAAACCATTAGAATTATAAAACAAAAATATCTACTTGAAAGAATAAGCGATTTTTATATCTTAATAAGTGATGATATTTTTAAAAAATCAATCGTTAAACCAACAAAATTTGTGCTGCCAAATCCTAATTAGTATTTATATGTATGTAAATATGCAATAATCTAAATAGAACGTCTGTTAATTAGAGCTTTATGATGCATGTGGTACGAATCCGGTTGTGTATGATAAGGAAACTCATTAAAATTTTTATTAAATTTAGAAAAGAGCAATAAGAGACAATGTCTATCTATATATATATAAAGATCTATCTATAAATTTGAAAAAAATCATACTTTTTGCAAGGAGGCTATTTTTTAAAATTAATAACACAGGTAAACAAAATTTTTTTTTTGTTTCTCTTCTAATGCTGGAATACTGATTCTAGACACCGAAAAACACTTAAATTTCCATTTTTTGCTTTTAAAGTTTGCTTAAGGGGGTGTTTTTGGGTGCAAAAACCTCCAAGTTTGTGTACTTTTCTCAATTTTTTCGCTTATATATCGTAAACTAAGCATATTTTGTCCACCATAATTCATTGAAATGTTGTAGAGCATAAAATTTGCTAAAATTTGGTTGATAAAACGAATTTCCAGGCCCAATATTAACCGAGATACGGTCGAACGAATTTTATATTTGTTTTACGTTTCGAGCAAATTTAATGCTCTACAACTTTGTATGGAAGTATGGTGGACAAAATATGCTTAGTTTACGAGATATGCATATCTGTTACTTTTACGTTCATATTTAACGGTGATATAGGCATTTTTTAAATAAATTATTTATACCGGTAGATTTCTTACTAAAATTACTGTAAGATAACGCTAAAAAAAGTTAAAAAAAAAATTGTATTTAATCGGTTTTGAAACTAGACGACTCATATCTTCATTAATATAGTAAGCATTGTTTAATGTCTATATGATGAGTAAAGATGTTAAAGACTTTTAAAAAAAAATATGAAGACAAAAATTAAATGAATAAAAAAAAAAATCTGGTGTGACTGGGACAGCACACAACTTTCTCTTACCTTCGGTAATCGAAAGTTGTGTACTGTGCTTGTCACACCAGATTTTTTGTGTCGACATGTATTTAGTTCCCGGCAGTAGGGAATATTTGAATTCAGATGTAAAATTTATAAGTATGGGAAAATATTTATATTTTGTTACCATGGCAACCATTTCTCCTATCTTTCCTATGAAGCACAAGAGTAAAGTGTGCTTCAAACAATTTTGAGGGCAAAACGAGAATATACATTTGAAAGAGCATCTAAAAAATAATTGATTTTTGAATTTTAATCAAAATCGTTAGAGCGAATTTTGAGAAAATCGAAAAAAACTGAAAAAGTACATCAGTAAAGTACTAGTACTTTTTGGCCGATTTTGATTAAAAGCTTATTTTCCCGGTCCCGGGGTGTGTTTAACTTAAATATAAAATTTCAGCCTCATAGCTCAATTCCTTCATGCTTAAAATTTGACACACACCCAGACCATGTCGCGAAAACCACTTTTTGATTCAGGGGACCTCAAAACGTGAAGATCCATCAAAATCTCGACATCAATTTTTGACATGAATCCAATACTTTCTCTCTATATATATCCCCCCCTACATATATACATAGGTAGAGAAGAAAAATTGAGTCTGGCTTTAGTTCCTATCAAGTAAAAATATTTTATGAATTTTATTATTAAATATTCAATACAATATCGTATCAAATTTCAATCAAAAGAGTCAATCAGTTGGATTATAGACAGACACCTACCCTTTTTTTTTTCTTTTTTTTATGAAGAAAAAAACTAATGTTTTTAAATTTTTTTCAATCTAAAAGTTACCTGTATAAAAGATAATGAATTGTTAAATTAAATGGATTCTTAAATATTTGGAACAAAGTTTTATAACATAAAAAAACTTGGTGTTTTACTTGATCAGAGTTAAAAAAAAAATTTAATCAATTTTTTTTTAATTGTCTTCATCGAAAAAGAAAAAAAAAACTCTTCAAAGAATAATTTTATGATTAAAAGAGGCAAAAGAATTCAATTAACCAGCTAAATTGCTCTAGAGCAAAATTACTACAAAATACATCAGATTTATTTTTTAATTTATTCATTATATAGATCTATTCTTCTTTCTTTCTTTTTTTTTTTTTTTTTTTTAATAATAAAATGAAAAAAGTTACATCGTTTTCTATTTCGCTAGAAATATTTGATCGATCTTATAACAGACGAGGCTTAACAGAAACACATTCCTAACATCAAACATTTCGTCTCGTTCGTAAAAGTTGCGTTGTAAAATCGTCTCCGAAGATCCCAAAGGGCTCAGACGGCTTTTATTTTGACGAATAAAAAAGGGCTTTAAATGGCAATACGAGAAATAGGGTGGAATAAGTTGAGAAATGCCATCGGATCATCATTCCAATTAAATAAATATCGCTATGAAAATTTTTTTTTGCTAATATAATAAAACCAAAACGAAATAAATTCTGAAGTTAATCTTGAATATTCAATATGATTTTTAATTATACTATTGCAATAAATTCAAAAGGATGCGAAAATAAAATAAAATTATAAGTTAAAAATCTCTTCAAAGTGTTTACGATTGAACATTATTATAGTATTGACCGAGAGAGATTACTTTGAAGGTCTTTAATGGAATTTGAATAAAAGTAAACAGAATTTTCTAGTAAAAAAATAATCCAGGTTATTTTTTGACACTCCCTCTGTTGTGGCCAATGGGAATTTTGCATCCACTGGGTGGAAGTTTATACTGCCTACGGCAAGTAAGGTATCCGTCACAACTATCTATATAGTGAAGCTGAGACCTATTTGTATCTAATAAATAAGTCCCCACCTTCTTGAGGAATTAAATAAAAACTATAATAAATAATAAACAAATGTCTGAAAAAATATAAAATTAAAAACGGGGTCACCAATTAAAACAAAGTTTTAACAAAAGAAAAATAACAACGATTTATTGGGGTGTCATTATGGGGCACACAAAGGGGGGTGTCTCTCCAAATAGCACTTTCCAACACAACTAAAGTACAAATAAATAGGGAAACTTAGGTGTAAAAATATGAAAATGAAACAAAATAATAGAGCACATGCAAAAATAAAATAATAAAATATTATAAACAAAAAGTAAAAGTGAAAATAGATTATTTGGAATTCCAAAATTAAATTAAATTAAATTATTCAACTTAATTAAATTAGATTATTCAAATTATTAAATTATATAAAGAGAATATTGGAACCAAATTAAATTTTAAGACAAAATATAAAGAAAAAATAAACAATGACAAATAGGTCATTAATTATCATTAGTGAAATAAGGGTCAATCAATGACGCTTATTTTACTAAATTATTTGACTAAATTATTAAAAATGAATGTTCAGAATCCAAAAATCAGTATTAAGATAAAGAAAAAGATGGATAAAAAACAAATGTCACTTATCAAACAAAGGATGTCGAAATGTTGAACAGCGTGCGGCCGAATGTCCCCGAGACAAAGGAAAATGGCGGCCTGATGTCTCCCAAGGAAAGGAAGAAATTGGCTTTCTCCAGTCAGCAACAGAGGTGAACAAAGAGTTCATATGATTGCCAGGTGGCGAATGGTGGTTGATCAAACAGATCAAAATTATAATATAAATTATAATTTTATTTCTCTCTCTCGGATTAATTAATAGTGACTACTTAGTCAATGTTCTATTGTTTATATTAAGTTATAACCAATAGAGATTTAAATTAGCAAATTAATCGCCAATTAACAAGGAGTCCACATGGACTCTCTAGCTTCGTGTACCAACGAAACCAGCTAAAATGTTTGCCAGATGGGCAAACAAAGAGAGAGAGAGAGAGAGAGAGTCGGTGTCTTCTCAAGTAGTTACAAAGACAGAGGCTGGACTCCAACTGACTGTGACCGGGCGAAGGGCTTCGTTCGAGACTCCCTTGTCCTCAGAGGTCATAAAACTCGCAATTTTTATGGACAGTATACGCCATCTGTTAGGGACTTGCCTTACACTTTTAATTTGTGTTCAAATTTGAAATTTTTAAAATTATTATTAATATTGGCTGCAACACCCTCATATATTTGAAAATGTTTTATATTCGGCTCTGTATTCGAAAAGGCCTTTTTTTTTTTTTTTTTTTTTTTTTTTTTTTTTTTTTTTTTTTTTTTAACATTCACACTTTTTTCTCATTCACACTCACACTCACACACACATTCACACTGTCTTTTCGGCAGCTCAGGCCATTTAAGACTTTAGACGATAACCGTTATTGATAAATATACATATAGGGGTCCAGGCATTCTTATTTAAGCCATTTGGTATCCAATTGGCTTAAATAAAATCATCGGACTGCCTGGGGTCCGAACCCGCGACGTTTGGTATATGAGGTTAGCACGCTAACCTCTACACCACCCCCGTGGGCCGAAAAGGCCTTTAAAAACATATAAACCTATATAGACGAAATGAATCCAAATTCAATTACACTGTCTTCAAGGTCTCATGTTTTAAGATCTAAAAAAATATTAAAGATCCAGGAGTCGAAAAAAGAGATTACAAAAATGGATGTGAATGTTATATATAGTAGTGCTATTATTGTATTTCCCGCTCCAAATTGACTGGGAAACGATAAGAATACATCAGTATAACAAATAGTAATCGACATAATTAACCCTAACAGTGTTGAGAAATGGAAATTTTTGGGAATAATAATAATTGCACAAATAAGCAAACATCCTCTCTGAAATGGCAAAACAAAAATTTAATAACGATCGCAGTAAATAAAATATCTTCAATCTCAAAATCGTCAAGGGATCAAATCATAAATAAATTTCACGCTCATGGTATAACTACTATAGTTTTTCATCCAATCATTGAACAAAAGTACAATACAATAATTTAAATAAAGTATTTTATTTTTTTTTACAAAAAGAATGTATTCTTTCAGTATGAATTGTATTTTAAAATAAATGGCGATTTAACCTATATTTTAGAAATAATAAATTATTTTTAAAACAAATAAACAAAAGAAAATATTTCACTGTCATGATCAAAGCGTATATTTATTTTTTAATAACAATAAATGAGCAACAAATGCCTATGTAAACAATATCCGCTAAATTGAATTCAATGAATGAATGTCAACTGCAAATGTTCCTTTGCAATTGCATGTATTGTGTTTACACTTGTTTGAATGTTATAAGACGACAGGGTCTTTAAAGTAGAAAGGAAGAAAAGGGTGGAGGGTAAAAAATGAAAGGCCATTCAACTATAAACAAAGATAATGAATTTTGTTTCTATAAAGTATTTTAATTAAAATTGGGGGGGGGGGGGGGCAGGATAATATTTTGAATTCAAAAAAGATTAAATTTTCAAATATAAATTTCGAAAAATGACTTTTGAAAATAAACAAATAGATGAATCTTTCAAAAAATTAAAGTTTTTTTAATTAATATCTTAATATTCCAAAAGAATAAATTTTCAACCACCAATCGTGTAATATGTTATCTTGATTTTTTTTTTAATTAATTAAACCCCATCCATGGGTAGATGTAGTGATATTTTCAATATTGATAACCTTTAAAGCCTTGGAATTTGTGATCAGAACACAGAAAATTAATTTCAATCAATTGCTGTAAATAAAATATGTCTCAATAATTGTATTGAAATGAAAATATGCTATAATTAAATTTATAAGTTGAGAAGAAAAAGAAGATACCACCAGGATGTAAAAAAAATTATATTTTTATTTATTCCTAATCTCCTTTCCCCCCTCTATAATTAAACTGTTTTGAATTATAGATGCCAAAAAATCTTTCCAAATTTTAAGCTTTAAAGTTTCTTAATTAAAGGCCATGTCCGAGGAGTTAAAGATAGTGAAAATGTCAACATTGATGACCTTAAAAACCAAGAAGTATAGGTTCGAATTCCCAGTTTTCCAGTGAAAATTTATTTAAATAAATTATTGAATTCAATTAATTAATTAATATGTTGCTAATTTGTATTATATTGTTTATATCAGCGTTTCTCAAAGTGTCGTGACCCAGCACCGGGTCGTAGAAAAACTTTGCTGGGCCGCGAAAAAAAATTGTAAAACCTCAAAAAACTTTTTATATCTTTTACTTATTATTATTATTATTATTATATTATTTAATTATATTATATTTTTCTTATATAACTATTTTATAAATCCAGAAATTATATATAGTACTAAGGTGCGCGTCTCGAAAACCGTTAAAACACGAGACAGCGTATGGGTTCGAATTCCCAGTTTTCCAGTGAAAATTTCCATTTAAATTAAATTATTGAATTAATTAACTAAATATGTAGCTAATTTGTATTGTAATTTTTAACATTATATTGCTTATATCAGCGTTTCTCAAAGTGTAGGTCGTGACCCAGCACCGGGTCGTAGAAAAACTTTGCTGGGCCGATGAAAAAAAAATTTTATTTTAAAACTCAAAAAAACTTTTATAACTTTTACTTATTATTATTATTATTATTATATATATTTAGGTCATATCTTCTTATATAATTATTTTATAAATAAGCCCAAAATTATCATATAATATCTTAAGATATTATATATATCGCGTATATGCGCCGCGAAATTTATACAATGGTCCAGTGGTAGGGCACTCTGAGTACAAATCGGAGGATCCGTGGTTCGACTCCCGGCGGCACACCCTTATTTTTTCGGATATGAATTAATAAATATTTAATTATAATTATTTTGTAATTTTTCTGTATGAAATACAGAATAAATAACTTGATTTTTATTAAAAAATACAATTTATTTTGTAAAAAAAAATTTTTTTTTCATAAGGTGGGTCTCAAAAAATGTTGTAACCTCGTACCGAGAAACGCTGGTTTATATCGTTTAAAGACTAAAGATGACAAAAAATGTTTTCACCCCCTGTTCAATAGTTATTAATACATTTTTCGAATTCGATATTGATATAATAGAATTGAAAATTTCCTCTGTGTGTCGAATGATTTGACGTTATTTTATAAAGCCAAGCTTCTAATCTAGGACCGAAGACAATATCAAAGTCAAAAATTGATTACTCAATCGTATCATTTGATCAGAATTTTAAAATAAGAGATCAAGACCCTCTAAAGTAGAGGGGAACGACGGAATATATATGTATAAATTTTGTCCAGATGAGAGCGAAATTTATGGAGAGCAAGAGAGTATGTTGAGACACGGAGTGGTCGTAGGAAGCACATGCGCAGAATGAATCCTCCGCCTATCGATTGGTTGCCGCTGCGCACCTTCCTTTACTATTAGAGCAATCGCAATTATCAGGGCCTTCCCAAACAAATTTACATTTTTATTATATTAGTAAATAAATTATATCAATCACTATGATCCTAATTTCTATTTAGATCATTAATATTTCATTTTTTTGTGGAATAGTAATGAATTATTTTTGTCTTTCAGTTATGCTGGCAGCAACATCACTGTGCTTTAAATTGGATGCAATATTGCTGATACTGCTGACGAGACAGCTAATAAAACGAACATCATCAATCAAAATATTTTATAAGTTAAGCCAATCAGTTTTGACCCATTCGTGAAGAGTAAAATACTATAAAAATTCTTAAATTTTTTGAGAGAAGAAAATATATAATTTATTAAATTGAAAAAAAAAGCTTGCACCTTTAGTAAGGGAAAAATCTCTTGCTTCATTATTAAATTATTATAGCTATATAAATAAATATGATTAAAACCCGAGCAGCTAGTAATAGAGTTCAAGGGTTCGCTTCCCGTTTCAGGCGATGAAAATTTTTTTAAATAAATTATATTGGATATCAATTAATCAATATAGAGAAATGGGGATGGATCTAAATGGCTCCGAAAAGACCTTATATAAATTAAAAGAAAAAAAAATTTGACAAGTTTAAATAGTAGAATAGAAGAAGTCAAAATCAGAGTTAAGATGGAAGAGAAATCTTCAAAATAAAATTTAAAATATTTTATATTAAATCATTACGCCTGTCTTAGAACACCCAGGGAAGTTTGTTTGTTTAGCTGGTTGCCTATTTTTACTTCCTCCTACCTCTATATATATAGAGAGAGAGAGTATTGGATTCATGTCAAAAATTTGATGTCGAGATTTTGATGAATATACACGTTTTGAGGTCCCCTGAATAAAAAAAAAGTGTTTTTCGCGACATGGTCTGTGAACAAAATATCTCAAGAACGAAAAGAGCTAGCAGATTGAAATTTTTTATTTAAGTTAGGTCGCCCCCTGAGACGTAACACGAAGCTTTTGAACAAAATCGGCCAAAGAGTACTAGAACTTTACTGATGCACTTTTTCAGTGCATTTCGATTTTCTCAAAATTTTCTCCAACGATTTTGTTTAAAATACAAAAATCAATTATTTTTTAGATACTCTATAAAAATCATTGAAATCTTTTGAAGCGCACTTTACTCATGTACTTCATAGAAAAGATAGGAGAAATGGTTGCCATGGCAAAAAAATATAAATATTTTCCCATGTTTATAAATGTTACATCTTGAATTCAAAAGTACCGTACTGTGGGAAACTAAATATATGTCGACACAAAAAAATCTGGTGTAACAAGTATAGTATACAACTTTCTCTTACTGAAGGTAAGATAAAGTTGTGTGCTGTGCGACCAGTCACACCAGATTTTGAATAATTAAATCCATAATCAAAACTCTTTGGCCTAAAAACAAAACATCCTACATCTTCTCATAAAAAAATTTAAATGTAAATGTTTCGATTATAAATGGCTTTGTATAATAATAAAGATATTATATATACCTATAAGTAATATAATATTTTTAATGGAAAATTTTGTTAGAACATGTGAAGTATATTACATTCAGGAAAAAAATATTATATTGAAAAAATATTGGTTTAATTGGGCATGTTTGTAGCTTTAACTTCTACCAAAAGCATCCACTCAGATGAGATGTTGTTTACACTAAAACACCCCATCACAAAGAAAACTTAATTTCGGGGTAGCTGATATATAATAATATACTTTAATTTTATTACATTGAATTAGACTTTTATATTCTGGCAAACGCAAAATGTTCTTTTCATTGGATGCTTTGGCGTAACAAATCTTCCTCTATGATTTCTGGTTCAAGTCCGAGCGACCAAACAAACCCAGTTAAAATAATAATCTACTGAACCTTTTTTTTTTTTTTGGAATGGGTGCATAAGGTCCGAAGACCTATAATGACCAATAGCCACATGCAGCCAGGAAGAAAATAAAAACCTCAAGAAGACTGAATAAACGAAGCTCTATTAAAGAAACCTGGTCATTTTTGACAAATACGACTCATCCACGAATTCTTCAAAATTTTGAATGCAAAATACGTAACTTCTCCCGGTTGAACAACTTGAATAAAATTTGAAAAGTTATTATATAGTCTAATATAAAAAATATATTTAAAAAAATAACTTTTCTAACTAACAAGTAAGATAAATTCTCAAGTTAGAAAGAGATATCTTAAAAAAAAAACTATCAAACTATAATAAAACTTGGTTTTATATAATATTTTATATAAAAAATCTCATTTTATATTTTAAAAGATAAATTTATTTTTATAAATTTTATTTAGATGAAAGTTTAACCATATAAACTTACAAGATAAAATAGTTTCTAAAGAAGAATGCAATCAATCTATGGGCTTGATCGAACAGAGGAAAAATTTAAAGCTCTATAGTGCGATTCTTTCAAACGTTTTTAAAATAAAATGTGAGGCTAAGGCGTAACAAATATAGGTATGATTAAACAAATATAGATAACCATAGAATTCGAAATGAATTTGTAAAATATATAATATTTAGGTATTTCAATTGGATTGGCTACCAATCCTAAATGGCCTTCGATGCCGAAAAATATCTTAAAATAAAATTAAACAAAAAATAAAAAAAAATGTTTAGCTAAGAGGATGAAATATCATTTTTTGGACATCGCCGTTTAAATTCCTCTCTTATTTTAATACCAATCTAATTAAAAGTAATAGTATACTAATTTTTTTTTTTTTTTTTTGCTCAGGTACTTTGTCCGAAACGTTAAGAGGAATCTCTCTACTCTTGCATTAATAAGCATGAGGAATAAATTACTTAATTTTATTTTAAAAATCAATGATAATAAAATAATAAAAAATAAAATAATAATAATAACTGTAGTAGATAAATAATACAGTATATCTCTATAAAATCCAAAAAGTCAATAATAATAAAATAAATAAACTTGATTTTATGATTGAAGGATATATCTAATAAATCTAATGTCTATGAAATGTAGTCAGTTCACCTTTATAAAAATGTTATTTCATAACATTATATAAATTTATTGAGATTTAGGCACATTTATTACAATAAAATTAGAATAATTTTATTTTTTATGAAATCATTCGTAAGCCTGAGGGGTGAAGTGAAGATAAAAAAAAAAGTCAGAAAGGTCAATCATTTATTAAGAAGATAAAGTTGTGAAATAAAAATTTTATATAGAAGTAGAGATATAGATTCTAGAATTCCTCTATAAGGTTTAAAAGATGATTCTTTTCATCTACTATCTTTTCAGTATCAATTGAGTCTCAAACCATTAAGGTTTGGTGACCCAAGAGAAAAAGAAAATAATATTAAAAAAAATATTTCAAAAGAAAGTAAATAGTTTATTATTAAGGTCGAAAAACTTTTATAGGCAGACAATATGTGGATGTTTTATTTAATGATTTTGTGACTGGAAATTTAAGAGATTGAATAACTTGAAGAGTAGTCGTTTAAAATAAAAAAAAAATTGGTAAGAGAAAGTTGTGTTCTGTGCTTGTCACACCAGATTTTTTGTGTCGAAATATATTTAGTCCCGCCGATATATTAGAATTCAAGATGTAAAATTTATAAGTATGGGAAAATATTTATATTTTGTTACCATAGCAGCCATTTCTCCTATCTTTCCTATGAAGTACAAGAATAGAGTGTGATTCAAACAATTATAATGTATATTTTAAAGAGTATCTAAATAATATTTGATTATTGAATTTTAATCAAAATTGTTAGAGCGAATTTTAGAAAATCTAAAATACTGTTTTCGTGAAAAGTACATCAGTAAAGTACCTACTAGTACTCTTTGACCGATTTTGATCAAAAGCTTATTTTCACGCCTTTGGGGGGTTCCTAATTAAAATATAATATTTCAACCACCTAGCTTTTTTCGTTCTGAGATATTTTGTTCACAGACAAACACCCCCCCCCCCCACACACACAGAGAGAGACAGACCAACATGGTATATATCCATCAAAATCCCGACATCAAATTTTTGACATGAATCCAATACTTTCTCTCCATATATTTATATTTAGCTAAGAGAAAGTAAAAATTATAAAGACATAGAAAATTTCAGCTGGGGTCCCGATTTCGATTCCAAGCGAGGAAAATTTATTTCAATTAAATTGGCTACCAATCATTTGAAATAAATGATGGTCTAAATGGCCTCAGATGCCGAAAAAGACCTTAACACAAATTTAAAAAAAAAAAATTTTAAGTTTCCATATAAATCGATTGATCAAATACAATATTTCCTCTATCCGTACGGTACCTTATATGGACCCTGTTACGCATTAGTGTGTCAAGCGCCAGGTACCGAGATTTGAGAAAATTAACATTAAAGTATTTTGTTTTGATTAGATTATTATAATTTTTTTGTCAATTGTGCAAGTAACATTAAATATAAATTTTTTAGGGCATTTTTCATAAAAAAAATACTATTAATTATAGTATTTGAAACAATATTCCGTGCTTAACTCAATTTTTAATTTTTTGGCGCTTGACACACTAATGCATAACATGGTCCATATATACGATACTTAAATGATTCTCCCTCTCAAAAGTTTATAAAATCTTAATGATTAGATCTAATTGTAGGAAATGAAATAAATTGGTCGTATCCGATTCATTTCGTGAGAGAAATAAGAAAAAAGGTTCAGAAATGTAAAAAAAAAAAAAAAAAAACTCTTTTAAGATATAAAGACTCGGGGGTGTAAATAAATATTGGTTTGGTAGTTTTAAAGCAGTGGTTTCCAAACTTTATGTTATCACGCCTCCCTTAAAAATAATTAATCTTATGACGCCTCCCCCCCCCCCATTTTATAAAATAATACAAAAACAAAAATTTTCAATGCTAAAAAAATATAAATTTATATAAAAATATTTTTTTTATTTATTCTTATTTATATTAAAACAAGCAATCATTTGGAAAATTGGTCCTGGTGGCCAATATTCGCGCCTCCCCTT
>JAKCPI010028476.1:0-35846 GCA_023213315.1 Euborellia annulipes | reverse complement strand
TTTTATAAACTTGCAATGCTATTTATTTATTTATCTCCTAGTGGTCATCCACTGGAAGAGTAAAGGGGACAACAAGAGTCGTGAAAGTCCTTCGTAATTGCAACTGCTAGTTGGCGCTTCCATCGCGCACCCAGCCAATAACCACGATACAAAAATAAAATGTTAATAATTATTATTATTATTTGGGATCCCCGTTTATTCACCCGAGATGCTCGAAGACACACACTTTTCAAAGAGAGATTTTATTTTTGGTAAGGCGGGCTGTGAAGTTAGTTAATTAATAAAAGATCCGAGATTGATGATGTGAGGGTAGACAATGGTAATCGGTGGCCGAGTCATGTAAATGTAGAGATAGGGAAATGTTAAGTGTTTATTCTAATAGTTGTTGTTGTTTTTGTTGTTGACAGGCCCCCCGAAGAGGGCGAAGCCCCGTCGCAGCGGCGGCGGCGGTATTAGCTGCCCCATCGAATGCAGCTATTCGCGGCGGCGGTGGCGGCGGTGGGGGTGGCGGAGGCGCCATTCTGATGCGTCGTCTTGGATTAGTTGCCTGTTTGGCTGTCGCTTGGTTACAGATGGCACGAAGTAGCCATCAACCACGTGTAACAGTACTTGCATGTCGATCCTCCTCTTCATCAACTCCCGTCGCTCTTGGTTCATCAACTAATGCTGCTGGCTCCGTTTCCTCATCCTCTTCCGCCTCCTCCTCTTCTTCTTCTACCAAATCCACATCTGAAGATGATGATGATGATGATGACGAACATGAAAATCATCTTCTTATTGAGAATGAACGCGAACAATGGGTGAAAAGTGTTACCAACATTCTTGACCCGGTTCAAGTCACCGTCCAATTCTCTGGTAATTTCTTTTTAAATACTAAAAACAATTTTTTATACTAGTTTTTGTAGTGAAATATTTATTTTTGTAAAGATAACATATAATTTTTATGAAAGATTCTAAATCTTGATGTTCTCCCGAGTAAAATGATATGCGACACTTATATTTCATTGTTAAAATAGGAAATGTTATCTGCAACCATATAAATAATATCATACAACAATGAAAATAATTAATTAACAAAATTTTGATAAGAGATAATTAAAATTATAATATTATTATTTAACTAATAAAAAATCAATTGTTTTTTAATTATCAAAATTAAATTTATTTATTGAAAAAAAGAGTAAAAAAAGATAAAATATAATTAAAATTTAATATTTATATGATTAATTGTAGAATAATAATTGTGAGATTTAATTTTAATTTTTCCTTTTTTGTGCATAACTCCGAAACTAATTGACGGATTTTCATGGGACTTTTTTTAATGGGTAGAGAATTTTACGAGGATTGATTCATTCATTTCGTAATTTAGAAAAATTAATAATTAACCCGGAGCCAAATTGCGGAGCTAGTTGTTTACAAATTCAATTTTGATAGTGTTATTATTCCAACACCATATTAGTGTGAAATAAAATCATGTTTTTTTCTTTTTAAACCTCTCACAGGTGTGATGATGTTGGGTTAAAGTAGAGAAGAAATATTAATGCTCTAATTGCCCGTAAAACGACCTTTCAAGAAAGCTCTTCTCATAAATTTTATAGAGTAGCTCATAAAAAAAGGTGTTTGACGCTCTTATTAAAATATATAAACTTTTTCTAGCCATGCACATGTGACACAAAAGCAATGACATAATTTATAAGTGAGAATTAATAGCGAGAATAAAAAATAAACGATCACTTATATTATTTAACTAGCTGCACGCCGTCCGCCTATTGGATAAATCCATACTGAAATAATAATATTTAAAAGACAATTTCAATTTTTTTTTTTTATTCTAGATCCTTAAAGATTAATTTTCATAAAGAAATAAAAAAAGCCCATAAAAATTCGTCAAGTAGTTTCAGAGTTAATACTATTAAAAGGAAAAATTAAAATTATATCTCACAATTTTAATTCTATAATTAATCATATAAATATTAGAATTTTTTTTTAATATATATTTTTTTTAACGGTTCTTAAAATGAGAAAGAATCAAGGTTTGGTGCGTGTTATAGTGCACGATACTTTAACAGAGAACATTTATTTTTGAGGATCATGTAGGTTTTAAGAGAGTTGAGAGGTTGAGGGCTTCTTACTTCTAAATTAACAACCTGAAAGTGGTATCTTTGAAACTGAAACAGAACAGTAAATTGGGTTTCGTGCGTGGCTTAGTGCACGATACGCCAAGGGTAAATGAACGGAGAATATTTATTTTGGAGGGTTTTTAATGTCTTAATTTAATAATAATGATTACCTATACTTGATATATGAGATATAGGGGAAGGGTGGAGGAGATATAACGCCTTGCGGTAATCACGCGGATCACCGGACGACTAATGATTTAATTGTTCGGTCATTTTTAGTTGTTGAGTGGCAATTATAAATTCATGCACTCAGAATTTAGTCTTTTCTTCTCTATTTATTAAAAAAAAAAGTTTAAATTTATTATTTATACTATTAATTATTGATTAATGTTTGTGAGATTTAATTCAAACTTTTTCCTTTATAACCCATTAATTCTGAAACTATTTGACGGATTTTCATGGGGCTTTTTTCAAAATATAGGAAATTTTACGAGGGTTGTTTATATATTTTTAAGAAAACAAATCTTAGAATTAAAAAAATTAGGAAAGAATTTACTGTAGTAAATTCAAAGGGGCTCACTGTGAATTTTCTTGACATTAAACATTTTAATAGAGGTTATTTCTCCATATTTAAGAAAAAAATGGCCACATTTGCTTACATTATGATGAATATAAACAAAAAATTAAAATGTAAACAAATGGAAAAAATTAAACTTTTTTAAATATTTAATTCTAGGGACCAAAACGTTATAATAGTATAACTATTTTTTTTTTAAATATAATTCCAAATCCCTTTTATATTAGTATTTACAAGTTTCTCTAATTTTAACACTTTAACGTATTTTTTCCTGAACCATTTTTTTATGCCGAATACGTATATAACTGGTATAATTATTATTTTTCTATGACCTTTAGTTCAGGCCGTACTTTTTATGCGTACTGACAGACAGACAGACAGACGGACATCGGAATCTCTGCATAAGCTCTCTCCCTTAGTGCTACGGACAGTGAGAGCTAAAAAAATTAAATTAAATTTTTTTTCAAACTTTAAGATGTAAATGAGCTCAATTCCTAAATACAGAGGCGCTAATGATTAAATTGTTCGATCATTTTTAGTTGTTGAGTGACAATTGTAAAATTTTTCAGAATTTAATTTCTTCTCTATTCATTAAAACATTGTGTGGTTTTATGAAACCATGATGCAAGTGAAACTTTTTTTGGATCGTAGGCGTTTAACTGAAAATTTTCAGAAAATTATTCAATTAAGGGTATTAAAATCGCGTTTTTAATCTTAACTTAATAATTGGAAAATGTGAAATCAATAGTGGCATATTAAAAACTGTGAACAATATTTATTTAGTAATTAGCCGCGCCGCCCGCCTTCGGCGGGCGGCACGTCTAGCCAGGAGGCCATCGCCCCCCCCTGGATTATATATATACAGTATACATGTATATAGATTGAAGATTTGAATATTTTAAATTATTTAAAAAATTATATTTTATCAATTTAAAAATTGAATTATTAAATCTCACAATAATTTTTTTATAATTCGTTATATATATTAAATTTCAACTTTCTTATTTTTGTCATCACGGATTGTGACGTCATGGCTTGTAGCGTCATGGCTTTTTACGTCACCTCGTTACAACGCGACATGCTGATAGAAGAACCAAAAAATTCGTACCGATATAATAAAAGTTTCACTTTAAAATAAAAAAAATTTAATTTAATTTAATTTACAAATTCTTTTTTTTTATTTTTTAAATTTAATATTTATAAAATTAATTATAGACTAATAATTGTGAGATTTAATTTAAACTTTTTTCCTTTATAACCCATTAATTCTGAAACTACTTGACGGATTTTCATGGGATTTTTTTCAAAATATAGAAAATTTTACGAGGGTTGTTTTATATCTACGTTTAATTTTTTATGAAAATAAGTATTAAATTAAATTTTTTTTAAATGTGAAAAAGCTCAATTTTAGAAAAGAAGCGGATTGAACAGTTAGTATTTTATATTTTAAATACAAACACATTTAAACTATATAAAAAAATGTCAAACTCTAGTTAAAGCGTCGATTAAAGACAAATTAAATTTCTCCAATCTTCCAATTCAATTATTTATTTATTTTTTTTTTTATTTATGGCAATAATTCGATTTTCTGGGTATTTTTTTTTTAAAAGATTATACTGATAACGAACCATCCCCGAAATCTGCCTGCTCAACCTTAAAGGTCACATGGGTTTGAATCCAGGAATAATCCGTCCACCCTCTCCTCTTTCATTTATAACCAGAAGAGGGGAATCAATCGTTAAACGCTTCAAGTGGATGGAATTAGAAAAAAAAAACACTTTTAGCGTTTGTGTGTTTTGAATACACTACTGATACAAAGTTTCTGACAGATTACAGGACCCCCCTGGGCTTCCGTCTCAAATATTACAAGTAAAAATAAATTTCTAGAATATAGTAAACATTCAGGGGCGTAGATAAGGGCCCAAGCCTCCTCCCCTCTCCCCCAAAATTTTTCAAATCTTTATATGGCCAATATCTATATTTTTATGACCAATTTATATACCATCAAGAGAAAAGAAATAGGACAACCCCCTCACGTCTACCTGAATTTAGAGGTATATATACAGGGCCGTAACTAGGCACGGTGCACCTGCTGCATCTGGCCTAGTTACGGCCCTGTATACATACCTCTAAATTCAGGTAGACGTGAGGGGGTTGTCCAATTTCTTTTCTCTTGATGAGTTTCAAATACCTTGACTAAATTTTTTTAAGATGGGTTTGCAGCCCTAGTAAGGAAGCTATTTTATCGGCCATCCCTGTGATTTCATTTGTTATGAGTTGAAGTTGGTAGTGCTGTTGTGTTTTCCCCGAAATCTTCATGGTGTGTTTAATTAAAAATTTTAAAATTTTAAAGAAAAAAGAGCAGATTTTTTTTCTGATTTATAACATTAACTGTTCCTCTTAATTTATACTGTTGTGTAGTCCAAATTTCCTGTCATTACCTCAATTGGTCCAGTTCGAATTTTCCCTCAATTTCCCCTTCAATGTTTTTCTATGTTTATTTTAGTAAAATTTTACCTATTCGACCTAACTTGGGACATTGTCCGAAGTTAGGAACTTAGTATAACTATTATTATTCTTTATTATTCATTTCAATTTATTTACTAAGCTGCAGTGGAACAACTAGGAGAGTTTTTAGAGTTTTAACTCCCCCACCCCCCCTCCAGGAGAGAAAAAAATAAAATAAAATAATATACATTACGTACTGTGTATTTTAATTAGAAAAAAAAATAATAGTGTTTTTTTATTTGAAAATACATATTTTTTTACCGATATATACAATACTTACTAAAAATTATATAAAGAATAAAAATAATAAGTTTATTTGATTTTATTCAAATAAAGTTTCTGCCTCATGTGCTAGAGTAAGGGGTCAGCGGTTCGCAACCCGTCTCATGTAACAAAAATTTATTTTAATTGAATTGGTTGGCTACCAATCAATTGAAAGAAATAGTGTCAGGGACTAAACGGCCTCCAATGTCGAAAAATACCAAATAATTAAAAAAAAAAAAAAAGAAAAAAGTTTTCACAAAAATGAATTAATAAATTTGGTTATTGATTGGTGCAGTTCAGTATTTTAACAATTTTTTCTGAATCTAATCCACCAAAAAAATTTTACTCTAATTTTAAGGAACATTTTTGATGTTCCAAGTTAGATAAACAAAATTTTAACAACTTGGGACAAGCAAATTTTTTTTTTTTTTTTTTTTTTTAAACATTCACACTTTTTTCTCATTCACACTCACACTCACACACACATTCACACTGTCTTTTCGGCAACTGAGGCCATATAAGACTTTTTACGATATCCGTTATTAATAAATATACATATATGGGGTCCAGGCATTCTTATTTAAGCCATTTGGTATCCAATTGGCTTAAATAAAATCATCGGACTGCCTGGGGTCCGAACCCGCGACGTTTGGTATATGACAAATTTTATTTATTTTTTTATGTTTCTTCAATTGTGAAATATTGGGGGCTCACTGGTGTAGCGGGTTAGGATGTCGGCTTTCTAAAAAGAAGATTCTGGGCGTGCGGGATTTTTCCATTAAATAAAAATCTGGTGTGACTGGCGCACAGCACACAACTTTCTCTTACCTTCGGTAATCGAAAGTTGTGTACTGTGCTTGTCACACCAGATTTTTTGTGTCGACATGTATTTAGTTCCCGGCAGTAGGAAATATTTGAATTCAGGTGTAAAATTTATAAGTATGGGAAAATATTTATATTTTGTTACCATGGCAACCATTTCTCCTATCTTTCCTAAGAGTAAAGTGTGCTTCAAACAATTTTGAGGGCAAAACGAGAATATACATTTGAAAGAACATCTAAAAAATAATTGATTTTTGAATTTTAATCAAAATCGTTGGAGCAAATTTTGAGAAAATCGAAAAAAACTGAAAAAGTACATCAGTAAAGTACTAGTAATCTTTGGCCGATTTTGATTAAAAGCTTATTTTGTCGGTCCCGGGGGGTGTTTAACTTAAATATAAAATTTCAGCCTCATAGCTCAATTCCTTCATGCTTAAAATTGAACACACACACACACACACACACAGACAGACACACACACAGACAGACCATGTCGCGAAAACCACTTTTTTGGATTCAGGGGACCTCAAAACGTGAAGATCCATCAAAATCTCGACATCGAATTTTTGACATGAATCCAATACTTTCTCTCTATATATATATTACATATATACATAGGTAAGAGAAAGTAAAAATATTTAATGTAAATAAATCTTCAAGCAGGCACTGGATTGGAATATTGGATCTCACCACAATAGCCCCCAGGCAACTCTACGAGGAGAGGGAGTTGCTGTGACATCACGTTGTAAAGAAGTTCCCTCTCAGTGATGCATTCCTCGAAAGGAGTCAGTGCTGAGGGAGTCCTTCCTCTAACTAGGACATCCTCCCTATCATAGAAGAGATTTGATAAAAGGAACCAGAAATAAGGATTAGTTCACTAGCTAGAAACGAACGCAAGAGTAGTTAGAGATAAGAAATAAATATAATTTCATGGTGAGCTTGTAGATGGCTACGGTGCACAGTGGGCTGAAATCGAAAAAAAGCGGCCATAATTATCTTTTTTTGGGCGGATTTTTACAAAATTAAAACTATACATACATAATCATATGTTCTTCTATACCCTTCAATATTTTCATATTTTACCGAAAGGGGTTGAAATTACCCCTTGACAAAGTTGAAAAAAAAATTATGATGTGTGAAATATAAAGAAAAACATATGTCAAAAAATCAAAAAAAATATGCGTTTTACAAAAATGACATTTATTTTTACAAAAAACATACATGGAGTGAACTACCCCTTACTGAAGGGAGCAAAAAAAAAATTTTTTTTGATAATTACAAGCAATACGTCTTTATATACATTTTAATGGATGCTGATTCCAAAGATGTCATCTATTTTTACTAAAAACATACATGGGGTGAACTACCCCTTAATGAAGGAAGCAAAAAAATTTTGCTTTGATAATTACAAGCAATATGTCTTTATATACATTTTAAAGGTCACTCGTTACGAAAATGTCATTTATTTTTACAAAATATATAGATGGGGTGAACTACCCCTTACTGAAGGAAGCAAAAAATTTTTTTTTTTTTGGTAATTACAAGCAATATGTCTTTATATACATTTTAATGGATACTGATTCCAAAGATGTCATCTATTTAAAAAAAAACATGCATGGGGGTGAACTACCCCTTACTCAAAGGGTCAAAAATTTTTTTTTTTTTTATATAAGCTTATATAAGCAATACGTCTTTATATACATTTTAATGGATTGCTGATTACAAAGATGACTATTTTCTCTTCCCTCAACATTAGGGTGGGGAGTGGGAGGGGGCTCGAGCCCCTTGGGCCCCTTGGAGTTGGCTTCTATGTCTCTGTCATTATACTTAAATAAAAATTATTTGCTAAAAAATAAATTACTATATTCTAGCCACTAACTTCTGTTTTATGTTCCTGTTTACCACTGTCTCTCGCTGATGGGCCAGAGACAGAGGAAGTGGAGTCAGTGAGGGAAATTTAAAACTTTAAAATTTTGCGCTGAAGTCGAGCAATTGCAAAATTTCCAAACAGTGAGCAAGAATAAATGTGATGCATTTGCTCGCTGAAGGCATGTAAGGGGGTCCAGGGGGGCTTTATCACTTGTATACAAAAATAATATAGTTATTTCAATAATATTAATAAAAATATGAACAAGAAAAGATAAAATTTTCAAATATTGAATATTCCCTTTTAATAAATTATTTTTTCAAAAGATTACAAAATTTGAGGCCCCCCTTCAAATTTTATGGTCATTCTAATAATAGCCTGATTTTATTTTGTCCGTCAGCCCTTTGTCACGTTTCAATATTTTCTCTAAAGCAGAGAGAAATTCATATGGTTTGATGGAAATCACTTGTTTTTCTGCCGATTTAATTATAAAAAAATTAATAAAAATTTTTCGGGCAAAATCGGGCAAAAAGTTTCGATGCAATTATGTTCTACATGTATTCTAGTTTCAGAATCTATTGAGTTTGTTAGAAGGCAAGAGGATGCCCATATACTTTTTTGAAATTGAAAAAAATTTATATTGCTTTTTTTTTACTTACAAAAAAAAATTATTTAAAAATAAATAACTGTAATACAAGAAAAACAAAAATATATTCAGAAAGAAGATTAATTTTTCTATGATTCAAAAAAAAATTCATTAAAATTGGATTAATATTAATACATGAAAAAAATTCCTGAATATCGACTTAAAACGCAAAGAAAAGTTAGTAAGTTTTCTTGCCCACTTTGGCGCTCTATAACTCGGGTTTGGGTTGGGTAAAAAAAAAATGAATTATTGTCCTGAGGTCCACATATAGTCTATTATTAGTGTGCAAAACGTTGTTTTTATATTTTGAAGTTCATTTTTTCGAATTATGGCCGCTTTTTTCCTATTTCAGCCCACTGTGCGGTGTGTGTCTTCGAGCGCTTAACCCGAGGTGCTTAAACTCGGGTAACTAGGAATTTCAAATAATTATAACAAAGAGTACAGAGAAATTATTAATGTTCGTAATAAATATATCGCCAAATAACGAATTGTTTTTTTTTTTTTTTTTATGTCGTCTTAAAGCAAAAAGTCGTATATATATAGGATAAATCCAATTAGAAGCGAAAAGGACTCAAGTTTCATGGTTGGCTACCAGAGCAAAGGGCGTAAGGGTTCGTTCATTCACCGAATAAAAGGTAGAGAGAGAGAGAGAGAGAAGCAACCAACGAGAAGATCAATTAATTGGACACAAAGAGAGAGAGTGAAAAAAAAAATAAAGATATAAAAGAAAATCATCATTAAAATACTTTTCAATGATATAATAATAATAACAACAACACAATATCAGAGAGAATTGTGATTACAATTTCTTTCTTTCTTTTTATTCACTCCTTTATACTGTATATAAAAAAAAACTAACCGCGCAACCCGCCTTTGGTGCACATTTCGTCGTCACCAACGTTATTTTTTTATTTAATAGCAATAAAACTATTATTAAGGTACGCGTCTCGAAAAGCCGTTAGAAGATGATTCAGTAGCGAGTTACTCTAGGCGGCAAGAGATGGCGTAAGTTTTTCCCATAGGGATACAAGGGATTTATTCCATTTCATTTGAAAATTTCCAGTTAATTAATTAATAATAGAAAATTAATTATTTTTTAACGCAATGATTACTAATTTAATTATCTATAAGATATAGAGCGAATTTTTAAAAAATATCTTTTATTTAATGCGATTAATCTAAAAAAAAATTTATTTTTTTGAAAATCAAAAAAAGGGCTTCTATAAGTTGTAGATATTTTAAATAGCTTTAATTAAAAAAAAATTTGAGGTCGATAGCTTCAAAATTGTGGCAGCTGGAAAGTCCCAAAATTATCACCCGAGACGCGCACCTTAAATAAAAGAAAAGAACTTTCTCCTTTTCTTTATCATGTGATGACGCAATTTTATAAACAACTAGTTTCAGATATAAACCAACCAATATCTGGGAATTATATGGACCCTGTTACGCATTAGTGTGTCAAGCGCCAGAGTTTTGAGAAAATTAACATTAAAGTTTTTTGTTTTCATTGGATTATAGGCCTATATAATTTTTTTTTTGTTAATTTTGCAAGTAACATTAAATATAAATTTTTTTAAGGATATTTTTCATAAAAAATACTATTTGAAACAATATTCCGTGCTTAACTCAATTTTTAATTTTTTGGCGCTTGACACACTAATGCATAACAGGGTCCATATATGAGGGGCCTCATTTATCTTAAAAAAAAAAAAAAATTATCAGTATATTTATTGAAATAGTATTATTTTGTTTTATAATTCTTATCCTTATTTCTCGTTATCCAACCTCTTCTATGCTAGGTGATGCTGATGTCATAGTTTGTGGAAGAACTCCCTCAGCACTGACTCCTTTCGAGGAATGCATCACTGAGAGGGAATCATCTTTACAACGAGATGTCACAGCAACTCCCTCTCCTCGTAGAGTTGCCTGGGGGGCTATTGTGGTGGGATCCAATATTCGGTTAATCTCTAGAATAGAATAGCAAAGCCATCAGTGGGCGCTTGACTAGTACACTAGTATCATTGTTGTTATTTATTTATTTATTGTTGTTATTTATTTATTTATTGTTATTATTTATTTGTTTATTGTTGTTGTTTAGTTTATCTGCATATTTGTTTGTTTGTTGTTTATTTTGGTGTTCTATGGGTTTTGACTATTTTTGATGGTAGGCTGGCCGAAATGGCATAATTGTCAAGGCCTGGGTGGGGAGAGAAAAAAAAAAAAAAAAAGTACACTAGTACACTCTTTTGACATCAGCTCTACGTTCATGATTCTTTCGTTCTTTTCATTTGGCGCGCGCTATTTGTTTCGTTACTCGTTTTGTGATATCTTATTTGTTTTGTCACAAGTGTCGTTTCGGTTCGGACCATTCAGTTCGAAGCTACCGAATCGCTTCGAACTGAATGGTTTCTGACCGAAGAAACCCGAGAATTCCCTAGTTGTTTTTAATTTTTCTTTAATCTAAGGAAACCGAGCTGCAACCGAAGGGCCGAAACAATTAGGTCGGGACCCCTGCAAGTTGCTTAAAAAAAAAAAAAAGAAGATTCTTACCTTAAACCGATCTCTCCTGGCCATCATTCTTCTCTGAGGGAGGGTACAAGGAGGGTATATTTACAAATAATAAGAATGAATCTCAAAAAGGAAAACGAAAAAATCACGCCAGCGCTCTCTGGTGGCCCAGTGTGTCCTGCTATTCCATACTAGAGATTAGCCCAATATTCCAATACAGTGCCTACTTGAGGATTTGTTTACATTAAATAAATATTTTTATTTAATGAAAAAATCCCTCACGCCCAGGATTTGAACAGAGATTTCCTTTGTAGAATTCGACACCCTAGCCCGCTACACCAGCGAGTCCTCAAAAATATAAAGAAAATTTACCTCAATCAAAAGTTACGAGTATTTGAGTTATTTTCTTTCTCTAGCTAACGAGCTAACCCTTCGTTGTCGTTCCACCCGGTTCCTTTTATCCAACCTCTTCTATGCTATGGAGGATGTCCTAGTTGAGGAGGGACTCCCTCAAGCACCTACTCCTATCGAAGAATACATCACTGAAATTGAACCTCTCTCAGCATTGGCGCGTAGCCTATTAGAGAAGAGAAGAATAAGTCAGTCAAATGAGGAGGCTAAGCTGAGGATTACGAAGTCCGAAGTCTCAACACGGCTCGGGTTAGAATCCAGCTTGCCGCAAATAATTCAAAACATCCTGCCGAAGTCTCCTCTTAGGGTAGGAAAGGGGATATCGCCATCGTGGTATCACAAAGGGCCTAATTGTGCTCCCTCTCTAGGAACGGCCACTTCAACCTAACCTAACCTAAGTCAATCAAAAGAGATGTTTTTGAAATGAATACAAGAGACGCAGCAGCCAGGAGATTAAATCATGTTAATTATCGGCGTTTCGGTCTCTCATCACGACATCCCTCAGAACAATTAATTGTTACAATTCAAGAATATCTTGTACACATGATTTTTTTATTTGATCTCCTGGCTGCTGTATCCATTTTAAATTCTACAACCACATCTCATCGTTGTTTGAAGTTTTTATGACATACTGAAAATTAAACAGCTAGCGAAATAAAGAAGGCTAATTCTTCTTCTTTTTTGAAATTGACGGTATTTAGATTAAAGAGCGCCATCAATATTATCATAGTTAATTTCGTAAAGAAGTATTCCCTTTTGCGATTCGCTTGGGATTAAAAAAAAAAAAAAAAAAAAAGATAAATTTCTCCTGGATGCTGTCAGCTGCCAATTAAAGGAGATTGGTGATAGCTTCGTGTGCCTTCTGCTATAAAATACCCTTTTAAGACAAGCTAGAATTACGGCAATGTATTTGGAATTAAAAAAAAAAACCTGGTGTGACTTGTCGCACAGCACACAATTTAAGAGAAAGTTGTGTTCTGTGCCTGTTACACCAGATTTTTCGTGTCGACTTATATTTAGTTTTTTTTTTTTTTTTTTTAAACACTCACAATTTTTTCTCATTCACATTCACACAGTCTTATCGGCAACTCAGGACATATAAGACTGATTATAACCATTATTATTTACAATATATCTTTTGGGGGTCCAGGCATTTCTATTTAAGCCATTTGGTATCTAAATGGCCTAAATAAAATCATCGGTCTGCCTGAGGTCCGAACCCGTTGCGTTCGGTATAGAAGGTAGGCACACTACCAACTACACCAAGCCCGAGGGCCATATTTCCGCCGATTTATTAAAATTCAAAATATAATAACATTTGTAAACATAGGAGAATATTTATATTTTGTCCCCATGGCAACCATTTCTCCTGTGGATGTCGGCTTTCTACAAAGAGGATCCCTGTTCAAACCCTGGGCGTGCGGGATTTTTTTCATTAAATTAAAATATTTATTTAATGCAAACAAATCCTCAAGCAGGCACTGGATTGGAATATTGGATCTTACCACAATACCTTCAGGCAACTCTACGGGGAGAGGGAGTTGCTGTGACATCCCATCCTGTGAAAGGAAAGTCTCTCAGTGATGCATTCTTCAAAAGGAGTAGGCTACGTGCCGGTGCTGAGGGAGTCCCTCCTCAACTAGGACATCCTCCATAGCATAGAAGAGGTGGAACCAGAAATAAGGATTAGTTCACTAGCTAGAAACGAAAGCAGCATTAGGAGGAGTTAGAGATAGGAAATGATGTAACTTCACGGGGTTCCAGTAGATGGCTACGGCCAGTGGCCGGTTGGGTTTGAGGTGTGTGTCTTCGAGCACGTAAGCACCTCGGGTAAATAAACGGGTATCCCGATAGGAATTTCAAATAACATTTTAAAGAAAATCTAAAAAAATAATTGCTTTTTGAATTTTGAGAAAATTGAAAAAATCTGAAAAAGTACATCACTAAAGTACTAGCACTTTTTGGCCAATTTTGTTCAAAAGCTGCAAACAAAAAACTGTTATATTTGCAAGTTAAACTTATTATTCTTGATATCTAAGGAAAATAAACTTTTGAACTCAAAATATCCCAAGAGCCTTGAACTTTCGAAATTTTGTGATAAATAAATTATTATCAAATGTCAGAGTGCAAACAAACTTCCTGTTTAGCTAAATATAAAGAGAAGAAAATAAATTAATTTGTGTTAGTTGTTTTTTCAATCACTTCAAGAATATGTATCAATTTATTTTCGTTATCTTTTTAAATTTCTCTTTTGGAATCTCAATTGAAATTTGCTCTAATGACGGAAAATCACTTTTAAGATACCAAGAGAATCTTACCAGACAATATTATTATTTAAAACAATGTCAGGGTTATTATAATTTCAGAGAGAGACGTTGTATTCCTGCTTTTGAATATTATCGTTCTGGAACATGTGGTGATATTGACAATGATCCTTTTAAACCTGAATTTACGGAATGTCGAAATTTCCCACATCTGACTGATTGTACAAAATATTATAAATGTTCTGGAAAGGTATTTAAAAATATTGAGTGTGGAGGAGATATTTATGTAAATCCAAATACACTAAAATGTGATCCTAATTATCGCTCAAAAATACATTCTATCGGAGATTATTCGACAAGGAACTGTCAAATTGGTGAAAGACTAAATTTTCATCATTTATATTACACGATCTGTGCACTAGAACATACATTAACGAACTGTCCACCTGGAATGAGTTATAATTTAAATACCAAAGAATGCGACCTCAAAATGATTGATAATAATTATTGTTATCGTGATAATTTGGCAGATATTAATTGTAACGATGAAGGATTCTACGGCTTGAATTTTGATCCAACACTATTTTATCACTGTACTTTGATCGAACAGGTATTTATTATTATTATTTTATAACCAAAAGATTTGTAAGCATAATATTCTGAAGATAAAAAGTTAATGTATTATAGTTACTTGCTCCTATAAAAGAATTTGATAGAATCACTCTCTGGTGGTCTTTTGCGGGACTCACTTTTTTTACTTACTGGACCTCAAAAAGTGTATTTCCATTAAAATCTCCAGAATTTTGGATCCCATCACAATAGCCTCCAGGCACCTCTAAGGGGAGAGGGAGTTGGTGTGACATCCCGTCCTGTGGAAAGGATATAAGGAAGGTTCCCTCTCAGTGATGCATTCTTCGAAAGGAGTAGGTGCTGAGGACATCCCTCCTCAAACTAGAACTTCCTCTCTAGTATAGAAGAGGTTAGATAGACGGAACCAGTAATAAGGATTAGTTCATTAGCTAGAAATGAACGCAGGAGTTAGATATACCGGTATATATATTTCAACGACTAGAGGCGGGTTGGGTTCGAGGTGTGTCTTAGTGCACGTAAGCATCTCGGGTAAATAAACGATCAGCTCTATCCCGATAGGAATTTCAAATAATAATAATCAATTTCTATTGAAATTTAATTTTCACTCATGTGCAAAGTTTGGACTTAGTAGGTAGGCTACAGTGCACATTCGGTCTCCAACTCTTCAATCAACTTCAATAAAAACAAAGTGGAAAATTTCAAAATTTTATTAGAGATTCATCATAGCTTATATTTAATTACTTTCTTATAGTCTATATATTTATTTTTTTTACTTTTCTTACCTCTAGATATATGTTAATATATATAGAGAAGAAAGTATTGATTCATGTCAAAAATTCGATGTCGAGATTTTGATGGATCTTCACGTTTTGAGGTCCCCTGAATCCAAAAAGTGGTTTTCGCGACATGGTCTGTCTGTCTGTCTGTGTGTGTGTTCAATTTTACATGAAGGAATTGAGCTATGAGGCTGAAATTTTATATTTAAGTTAAACACCCCCGGGACCGAAAAATAAGCTTTTAATCAAAATCGGCCAAAGAGTACTAGTACTTTACTGATGTACTTTTTCAGTTTTTTTCGATTTTCTCAAAATTCGCTCTAACGATTTTGATTAAAATTCAAAAATCAATTATTTTTTAGATGCCCTTTCAAATGTATATTCTCGTTTTGCCCTCAAAATAGTTTGAAGCACACTTTACTCTTGTGCTTCATAGGAAAGATAGGAAAATGGTTGCCATGGTAACAAAATATAAATATTTTCCCATACTTATAAATTTTACATCTGAATTCAAATGTTCCGTACTGTCGGGAACTAAATCCATGTTGACACAAAAATCTGGTGGACACACAGTACACAACTTTCGATTACCGAAGGAAGAGAAGTTGTGTGTCGCCACCAGATTTTTTATTTTTTTCAGGAAGATCGTAGTTTTATAAATAATGTCGTTCTCATGCAATGCCCTCTGGAAAAGGTGTTTAACATGAGAAATGAAGAATGTGAAAATAAACAGAGTAACGATACCTCGTTATAATAACGACAAATGGCCTTTTTTTGGGAAATAGTCTCTATAGGATGCTGTTAATAATATATTTCACTTCAATAAATGTACGAATAAAGTCAATTAAATATTATATGATTAAAATCATATCTTCTTCATCTTCTGTCTTTGCCTTATTCCCGCGATGCGGGGTCGGCGTACCTTACTTTTTCCCTCCAACTCTATCATAGGCTTTTGCGACCGGAAGAAATAGGACAGGCCGGTCCGTTGCACGATCTGACGCCTGTTGGAAAGATACCCGTGTTTTCATCTAGCCACCTTTGATTTCTACAAGATATGAATCTTTCTATAAGAAGTTTGTAGTAATGGGAATTCCGGGAAATGCAGTTAATTAGGTGTCAATCCTGGAGACATGTGACTGACTTTCTTATTTCTCTCAAAATTATTTTATCGATTATAAGGGAACTTTCACATTGGTGATCAAAAATCCGATTACGACGGGTTCCGTCAAGAAAACGCGAGAATAAGTGTCACGGCAAAGGCATGAATAACACTTTATATTTTCAAACCACCCATTATTGAGGAGGTAAGAGATTTTGCTGGATTACGGATCTAAAGTTTCAACATAATTCGTGTCTAGTTTACCGCAAATAATTCAACATTGCCAAAGTAGGCTCCCCGGTGTAGCAGGATAGGATGTCGGCTTCTACAAAGAAGATCCGTGTTCACGTCCTGGGCGTGAAAAATAATATTTAATGTAAACAAATCCTCAAGTAAGACCTGAATTGGAATTTTAGATCAACCACAATAGCTCCCAGGTAACTCTACGAGGAGAGGGAATTGCTGTCATATTCCGTCCTGTGGAAGGGACGTAAAGAAGGTTCTCGCTCAGTAATGCATCCTTCGAAAGGATAGGACATCCTCTATAGCATAGACGAGGTTGGATAAAAGGAACAGGGTGGAACCAGAAATAAGGATTAGCTCGTTAGCATAGAAATGAGGGGTGGAGTTAGAGATAGGAAATAATGCATCTTCACGGTCATTTGTGCTTAAGGTGTGTTTTGGTGCACGGAACACCTCGGGCAAATAAACGGGGATCTAGGTAAGAATTTCGAATAAATAAACATTGCTGTTCGCGCCAGACATGGGTCGCGAATTCTCCGCTAGATGGCAGTGGGCAGAGGACAGGAAACCGGAAACCGGAACTGGCTCAGGCTACACTACTAATACATGACGCCAACTCTCGGACTTGACTTCCGACCATGGCGGGTGCCTTGCTAAGAAACTGCGTTCTGCTAATTAGCAAGCACCGCCAAATCACTCTCCGTCCTTACTATAACACTCCAACCTGGTGAATAGTTTAGGGCCGGAATCCCATACTTTACTTTACTTCACATTATCGACTCCTGCCTATCACCTGAACACTCTTCGTCTTACGATTCGGAACCACGCCAGATTCATCATCTCATCCTTCGTCCACCACACCACGCCACGCTATTCTACAATCATTTCTTCTATTCATTTTCTCTCTTTTCCTCTCAATTATTTACCTTTACATTCTTAATTACCGACTTTTCAAAATTATTCATCCTTTCGGCCCTAACCAGTTTAAATTATTTATCTTGACCTAAATTCAAGCCAGAAGAAGTATTTTTATAACATCTTTTGTGAATAAATTAATTCTGTTTCAAATTCAACGTCTTTTCAATCCGTTTTCCCAGGAGTAAGTCGGTCTTATGTAAGCTAAAAAATACAGTCCTACCCACCATCTTCCAGCATCATTTGTAACCCGACAAAATGGTCCTTCGAGCTTCTGGCATCTCTTAGGAAAGTGGAAGAAAACCTCACTCCACATGCCCAATTGTAGATGGACTTAAATGGTGGTGACTCCAATTTGATTAGCCCGGGAAGATTGGAAAGAACAGTTTCTCATCCAAAGTGTCAACTTGTCGGTCTTTCAGTTTCCTGTGACCTGGCACCCAAATAAGGTACACTTGCCAACTCAGGAACTTGTGGTATCTGAGATTGAATATCCGCTTAGCTTTGTCTGAGAATACGAATATCTCTACCATCTTGTTCTGGTGTTCCAAAGAATTATGATTTTAATCGAATACCACCCATTCTCAATTGCCTTTTTATTTATAGGTTATTTATTATACAACACACACAAAACGCACACTCTAATCTTGTCCTCGAATCAAATAATGCATAAACCAAGCAAGCGAGTAAGCAAACATATTTTTCAACGGTTTTTTTTTTTTTAATCTCTCTGTGTATGTGAGTTTAAATCTTCTTTTGGGATTTATTTTTTGTTTAAAAAAAAAAAAAATTGAAAATTTAAATGCTTTTATCTCTTTTTTTTTTCTTTAATCCATCTATTGACACTAGAACGCTTTGGTTAACTCAAAAACCGTCTCTGAATAAAAAATGTATTTCTCAATCCTTTACTCGGAGAAATATTTTTAATTAACGGGTAATTAATTGTTTATTTACCAGTATATTTCTTTTTTAATTGATTATTAAAAAAAAATCACTCATTTAATAAATTTTAATTAATTTATATTCTTTGAGAAAAATAAAAAAATGGCGGCTAATGACGCTTTTTCTTCAATTCAGTAAAAGAATCATTTTTTAAACTGTATTACTATAAATTAAATTATAAGTGTTATATATCATTTTACTCAGAAAAATGGCAAGATTTAGAATATTATCTAAGGAAAAAAAAATCAATAGTAACGACAAATATTTAACAATTAGGTTAGAGCCCGAGTTGTGTAAATTCTTAAACTATAATAAATACGAGCAAAGTTTGTGTGTGTTTTTTTTACGTAGTTCAATAATATACCGATGGGAATTGACTAATTTGTTCTCAAAATCAGCAGGAATTTTTTGCACTACCCATTCTATTCAACTCATCTTTCTTTTTACTCATCACGTTTGCGTCTTTTTTCGCATTTCGAGTATTTTGCTCATTGTAAGACGCCATCGATTCTAAGACGCACCGCATTTTGGAAAAGATTACTTGTGGTGGAGGAAAAGCTGGGATTTTGAAAAAAAAAGTGCGTCTTAGGAACAAAAAAAATAAATAATTTGTAATTTTTTTTTTTAAAATTTGTTTAAGGTCTTTTTCGGCATCTAAGGCCATTTAGACCCCATTTCTATTTATTGGTAGCAATTCAAATGAAATAAATTTTTCTCGCTTGGGACGGGAAGCGAACCCGAAACCCCAGACACCAGAAGCTAATGTCTTCTCTCTGAGCCACGGGTCACGGACTAATTTATAATTTGAATACAAGTATTACTGAAAAAAAAAATATAAAATTAAAAAAAAACCGAATTCGGTTTTTCGGGGAAAACTCGGTTTTTAAAAATTAGCCAAAAAACCGGTTAACCGGGTCCACCGGGGTCCAAACCCTAATTGGTACCCAATCCATATAACCTTAAGAAAAGAGGGAAAGTTTCGCAGCTTGGTTTTAATTTTAATTGATTATTAAAATATTTAATTGATTGTTAAATATAATATTTAATTGATTATTAAAATATTTAATTGATTATTAAAATTGATTTCCCATTAAATAAATTTTAATTAATTATATTCTTTGAAAAAAAAAAGAAAAAAATGGCGGCAAACGTTGCTTTCTTCACTTCAGTAAATGAATAATTTTTTAAACCCAATTTCTATAAATTAAATTATAACTGTTATATATCATTTTATTCAGAAAAATGGCAAGATTTAGAATATATATTAATATATCTAATAAAAAAACAAAAAAAAAAAAAAACACTTTGTGAGTAGTAGTAGTTAAATAGATGTTCACAACGTTATCATAGAAAAGCAATATTTTTTATTTTCATTCTTATCAATTGATACCTAAAAGGGAAAGAAGAGAATTAATTTTTTTTTTTTTATAAATTATCAATGTTTTGTTTGTTTTTTTACTCTTATCAAAGTACCGAGAAATGAAAAAGGACTCTCTCTCACACTTAATAGCATTCATTGAGATTCAGTTACTTGAAGGCCGCTGATGTCTTCTAATTAGTACACTAAAAAAATAAAAATACATATTTTACACATACTTATACTTATATAGATCTATATAATATATATCACGAATTGCTACCTGAAATTATATTGAGTAGCATTTCCAATTGTTTTTTTTTTATTAGTGAGTTTAGTTGTTTGTTTGTTGGTTGTAGGTGTGTGTCCAGTAGCACCTGCAGAGAGTATATCCTCTTGGCTAGAGGCAAGTGCTGCTTCTGGTATCGCTACTTTTGTCCTTGCTACCGATGTCCCGGAAAATCTTTGCGATGCACTTGGCACTGTGGCTGTCATTAGGCAGCAGGCTATCGTCACTTGGAGCTGTCCTGATGTGAGTACTCTCCTACAATCAATCTATCTAGTTAAGGGGCTACGAGAGCGAAGTGATTACGCATGTTTTTGCCGATAAGATGGCGTAGTGTGTCATAAAAGTATGCCCAAAAATCAAGTAATTCAAAAATTTGCCAAGAGATGTCAGAATGGTAGCTAATAATATTTAATGCATTTGGTTGATTTTCATTGATCTTTTAACAATAAATACTTTATAAATGTTATTATATATTATGTATCTTTTATAAAAGCATAAAAATATATAAATATAGGCTAAAGATATAGGCTATTATGTTATCGGCTGTTAGACTAGCCTGCCATCTATTGCAAGAATGCTGAACTAATTTGACAGTTGATTTTTAAATAAATCATCTAAGCTTATTTTAAACATTTCTTAATTAATATGTGATTAATAATAACAATAAATTCATTTTTTTAATTTAAAAAAAATTAAAGATTATTGGGACAGATTGTTTTTTTGTAATTGCTTGATAAGAAAAAAATTTATTACGATAATTTTTTAATAAGTCATTAAAAAAATTATAGCTCGATGTCCCAATAATCTCTTATGAATTTAATTCATTAAAAAAAAAAACCGCATTGAAAAATTCCTTATAATAGTCTAGTTTTCTTTAAAGTACGTTTAGACGTCGCTGCTGAACTCCCTTAAGAAGAAATTAATGAAACGAAAAGACTCAAGTTTTAAAAAATGTAGTATCCCGTCGAAGGCGGTGTGTATTGAATAAATAAATCATCGAATGTTTTAAATTGATTTGCAAAGCATAAACTTGAAATTAATTAATATTTATTGAATTCATCGAGAGAGAGAGGGGTTATCTATCCCATGGGAGAAATTAAACCCGCTCTCTACACAGGGATATATAGGGGCCTACCTACACTTTGCCTTCCCTTTCTGATTGATAGATTACATAGGATAATCGAGTGACGTCATAGTCACAAAAAAAAAATAATTAAATACCAGAGATATGATTAATTATTAATTAAAAAAAAACGACTTAGAATTAATGCGAGGCATTAAGAAGCCAAATCGATCAACTCCATATTTTTTTTTTTTAATTCTCAAAACACTTGTAATAATCGAAGTTTTTAATAATTTCCTAATAATACTAAAAAAGTAGAATAGAATTTACAGTACTAAACAAGAATAAAGTTTCTAAACACCATTTTATTCTCTCTTTGAAAATGGCCTCCATAAACTCCGCCTCCTTGATGTCTCCGCCTTTATTGGCGAGAAAGTGTCTATCTTTGTTGCCTAACTACCAGGCACTCTCGTTTCAATGACGTAGGTTTTTTTAGTTAGTTACCACCGGCTGGAGAATAGAGCAACACTTTTATTCTTATAATATATTATAGGCTAGGGCCCGCTTGCATCAGATCTCGTCGCCATTTTTAGCCCTGAGTTAACCTCACTTTTGAGTCATTTCAGTTAGATATAGGGTGAATTGGAGCCAAGGTCTGGGTTAAAGTTAGCCCATGGCCAAAGATTTAGCCCTGGGTTGACACGTATTATGAACACAAGCATCCTAACTTCACCATTATAATTCATAGATAATAATATAAATGCAATCTGGAATCTACCGTGTTTTTTTTGTTATTATTCATTTTATGACAGTCAGGATTATACTCGTATATCTAGGATATATTTTTTTTTTTATTTATTTGGTGGTTGGACTACTCTGGTCATACCACAAAATTATATACATTAAAATTATAAGATTTCTACATAGATACTTAAAGCTAGTTAGACATTTTTATGTTATATTTTTATACAATTAACTAGAAAAAAACCTTAAATATATATACACAAATATGTAAAGGAATTATATAGGCCTATTAATTAATATATTATCAAAGTTTTTATATTTTTAAGTTCATTAATAAAAAATTCTTCATCATCTTTGGGAAGATTAAAAGGGGCCAAAGAAATTTCATTAGAAATAACCTTTTGGAAAAAATTATTTAAAATTAATTGGTTTTTATTTGGATGGGCTGTATTTGCTTTATAGGTTGAATCTGCAGTTATAGGCGCGGAGGGGAGATATTGTTTGAGATATTTTGTTGCTGCTCAAAATGAGGGGCTTCCTTCGGTTTTGGAGAACGAGGGCGACTAGAAACCATAATTGTCTTATGAACTTTAGTCTGGTTTAAATTGTCTTCAATCCTAGGTAGAGATTCCATAGAGACTGCATTTTCTGCAGGAGGTTGGCCTATTGTTGAATTGCCTGGATTAGTTGAAGTTTTTTGGAGTATGTAGATTTACTATTTAGTAAAAGAAATGCTTCTTTAAAAGAAAGAAAGCTTTCCGACATAAGTGTTTTCATTTGTTCCTGTTTAACATATTCTGGGCATTTAGGATCCATCGCAAAGTGATTATTTTTGCAATTTGCACATGTAATCGGAGCTTGACAATTATTATTTGGTTCATGTGTGTCACCGCAACGTCTACAATGCTTTTGAGAAGTACAATAAGACTGGAAATGCCCAAAGCCTAAGCAATTTCGGCACTGTATCACTTTCTGTTTAAAAATTTCTACCTTGCATAACACTTCTAATATTTTTATTTCTTTAGGAATATTTTGCCCCTTAAATGTGAGTATAACTAAAGGAGTGGGAATGCGATTAACTCCATCCTTATCTTTCTTAAAAATTCTTTTCGCTTTTAATACAGGCTGTTCCGATACCACATACTCTAAGATTTCTTGGTCTGATAAACAATAGTCTACATCCCGGACAATACCTTGCCTCTGTATCAAAAAATGTGGAATATAACAAACAAGTTCATTATCTTTCCAAAAGCTTTGCTCTCTCAATTTATTTGTTGACATAAAATTGTTTATTTCAATTTTAACTGTATATGAGTCTATTTTTTTAATTGACAAAATATTATTATATATTTCTAAACAATTAATCCTTACTAATTTGCCAATTAGCATAGGATGAATCCTTTTTTACTAGCTAAATTTTCTATAAACAAATAGAAAGGACCATTATCATATTTTTCATAATAATTATTTAAACATGATAAAAAATATCGAGGACGAGATGTCTCACCAGTATTATTGTTATTTGATACAGCGGAGCTTGATGCAAACGAGGTAGATGGTTGATTCTGTGAATCCATACTTAACTATAAACATTCTTCTTGGAAATTGAAGTTGGCTGAATGTCTACATCTTCTTGAAGTTTTCTTTTTAAAACAGCAGAGTCTTGATCCTTTTGAGAGTCATTAAGAGTATTTAAAGCGGAATAAATAGCGGATGGAAGATTGACATGGCGGCTATGGTTCGAATCTGCCATGGGTTGACAAAAACCCAGGCACTTCCAATCAAACTTACTTGATAAATAGTTACTTTATGTACAAAAGAATATAATAGCACCACAAATTTATAAAAATTAATAAGAATTGATAGAAAATTAAACTTTAAACGGAGGAGCTTAAAATATTTTGTTTTTTCTAATCACGGCCTCTTTCGAGTCCCTAGGATATATTACAAGGTGTTGAATATTCTCCTAACTTCAGCTAACGCATTGCATATCTGTATTACGTCTTGTTGATAAAACTATTTGTCTTCAAATTGATATAATATTGATATTAAATATTTATATATAAATATCTTCAGTTGATATTACTTCTTGTCAGGTGAAAATAAAAGTTATATTTCTTTTTGAAATTATCTTTATTTGAGGCACACAGCTGTCAATTTGTCAAAATAGTTGTGAAGATTGGAATAATAATAATAATAATAATAATAGTCTTTATTTATCAATTATTTGCTTTACATTATTTTTTACCTCCGGCTCCGAGCTCTACAGGCTCCCACTCCGGAATGTTCTTCTTGGGTTCTTCATGTCTTGCCTCTTTATTTTCTTCTCTTTTTCCATTGTAGGGAAAAAATTTAAAAAACCCTACCGCTTACATATTTTTTATAAAACGCAAAATTAGAAAACAGTACAGCAAAAACAATAAAAATAAAAACATAAAAAATTTGAAAAATGGTTAGGAGTCAGGGAGGGCCTATTTGAGAAATCAGTGGATTGGGGTGTCGCGAGTTACTTTTGTGGAATTTATCTGTTATTAGTTTTATTTCATGTATGAGCGGCTCTAACCCTAATCCAACTCTTATTATTGAGTTGTTGATTCCTGGAGGAGGATTGGCAATGTATCTTAACGACTTATTTTCCACTCGCTCCAGTAGTGATACGTTACTTTTAGCGGCGCGCCCCCACCAGACGGGTGCTCCGTATGTGAAGATTGGAACAATTGACAAATTGTTATGTGAACACTAATAAATCTTGTTTATTTTTTTGAAATTTTTTAAATTTTAGTAGAAAAAAAAAATTAATTTTATTTAATTTATAATATTTATTTAAATTAGGGTGGCGCTAATAATATCAATTTTTATTTTTAATAATTTTTATAAGATACCTTAATGAAGTTGCTACCTTCACAAACAGAACATGATTTGTTCCCCCGGAAGAGGGTTTATGCATTACAAGAAAAGCGCTAACAAACTCCTCCTGAGTGATGCAGTCGGCCCTAAGAAAATAGCATTCACTTTTTCTTCATCAGTTGTAATTTTAACTCTTTCAAATGAGTTTGACCACCCCTAATAAAAAAAAAAAAAAAAAAAAAAATACTGATAAACGAAGCAAAACAAAAATGATAAATTTCTTTGTTATTATTTTATTTTTGTTCGGAAATAAAGAGAGAGAAAAAAAAAACTTAATATCAGCAGAATTGATAATCTCATCTCGCAGCCATTAATTCACCTTACTCGCTGTTTTTTTTCTCCGGCTCCTTTCTTTTTTTAATATTATTATTATAGCGAATGAATGAACATCCCCCCCCCCCCCCAAATAAATAAAATTCAACCGACCGGGCAGCGCGAATGAAGAGAGAAGCGCCATCCATCCCCTCTTCCCTCTTCTCTTTGATTATAGTAACATCAAAAACATTTAAAGTCGTCGTTCAACTTTAATTATATTGATCACATCACAACCTGTACACGATGATGAGGATGATGATGTTATATGGAGAAGAAGGGGAGAATTTAGGTCACTAAAGGAGTTGTGTGAACTAAAGGGAATTTTATTTTATATACTAGCCGCGACGCCCGCCTTTGGCGGTATCGATACTTTACTCATATGAGTACTTGATTGTCGGTATCGAATGAGTATTACTCATTCAAATATAATTTTTTTTTTTTTTTTTTCGGCATCTTAGGTCATATAGACTTTAAACGTTACACACTCATTTTAATTACGATTCTGTCAAAAGAATATCGCATATTCTTTTATATTTTTTTTTTTTTTTGCTCTCGATATAAACAAAATAAATAGTAAGTTGATATAGGCCTACGTATAAAAGAAGGTCAATATTTGTGGGATAGACTTTATTTCATCATATTCCTAATAATTTCTTATTAATAATGGAAAATTTAATACTTTTTAATAAAAACCCTTTAATTTAATGACATTAAATTTCTAATTTAGTTTTTTTTTTTTTTTTTTTTTTTGTATAGCCTATTGCAAACTGTATTCAATAAATTTAAAAGTGCGCAAATATTAAATAGAAAAGCCAAATTTTAAACTAATAATTACACTGGTCGACAAAGTTTTCTTCAGAAGAAGTCTGATTAGTGAATTTAGTACATTTTATTTATAATGAATTCAGATATGTAGTTAGAATTTTTCCATCAGGCACAGTTTTAGAGATATAGAGAGAAAACTAAATTTTAATAGAAAATGCGCTTTAAAATGGCTCTTATTTTGAATTTTCAAGATTTTTTTAAAAACTTAAAAATTCTATTTTTCCAAAGTTTAAGCCATTCGCGGCACGTCTAAATGAGATACGATTGGACTGAAACCTAAAATTTATATGTATTTAATACTATCTGCGTATTTTTAAGAGGTGTACTCTTAAAAAAATATGGAAAATTCAAAATAAGAACCCGTTTAGAGCACATTTTCTATTAAAATTTATTTTTCTCTATATATCTAAAAGTGTGCCTGATGGGGAAAAATTGAAATGATATTAGAATTCAGCATGAAAAAAAAATACTTCTAGTATCTCATATTTTTTTTATTCTTTTGAAAGAAAAAAAAGTTCATTTTTGTCGACTAGTGAAATTGGACAGGCTTTTATTTTGGCGAGATCTGTATTTTGGTTGAAAAAGCCTTCAAAGAAGAAAAGAAAAATAAATCGCCCGCTCGCAAGCTCCGAATCATCCCATCCTTCTGCTGCTCATTACATTGGGGAAAATCGCATGCCAGTAGTATACCGCACTGATCTTCCGTTGGGCCCTTTGATCGACGTCACGAGCCTAAGAGGCCGAAAAAACAAAAAAATAAGGAAAAAATACTCGATACTTAGTGGTATCGATACTTTTCATCCGATACCACATCCCTATTCTCGCCTTTTCTTAAATACGAAAATACATTTTTTTTTTAAGTCAAACTTTTATTTGATGGCCTCAAATTTGTTTCGCTCTTCTATCAGCATTTCGCCTTACAAGCCGTGACATCCAAGACCATGACGTCACAAGCCGTGACGACAAAAATAGGAAAGTTGAAATTTAATATATATGACGAATTATTAAAAAATAATTGTGAGATTTAATTATTCAATTTTTAAATTGATAAAATTTAAAATGATTAAAATCTTCAATTACTTATTGTTCTCAGGTTCTATTGATTTCCCATTATCAATTCTCATTTTCCAATTATAAAATTAAAATTAAAAAACGCTATTTTAATACCCTTAATTGAATAATTTTCTGTTAAACGCCTACGATCCAAAAAAAAAAGTTTCACTTGATCGTGATTTCATAAAACCACACGATTTTTTTTTTTTTTTTTTTTTTTTTTGTTTTATTAAGAATAGAGGGATGAGATTAGAGGACATCACAATCTCCGACCATCAAAAATCTGGTGTAATTTATCGCACAGTAAACAATTTTCTCTTACTTGTTAGCCTCGATATACAAAAGCTGTTCTATGATGTGTCACATCAGATTTTTTGTGTCAATATTTAGTTCAGGCCTACATTAGAACCTAAGATGTCAAATTTATAAATATGAGAAAATATTTATATTCTTTTTCAGTAAAGATCTTGTATTCTTTGGCCGATTTTGTTTAAAAGTTGTACGCTGCATACCTAACTTAAATATAAAATTTCAAAATTTTAAAACACTCGGAACCCATAAACCGAATTGGATGAATTCTTGGGTGCTATAAAAAAACAACGTTATAAAGAAGTCTTAAAGAATATTAAAAGAGAGATTAGGCCTCATTGCAAATGCAAATGGAAATTTAAATATAAATGAGATTTCTTAGAAAAAAAAAAAAATAATATAGAAAGAAAGCGAAGATGGGCTTTTATTATTTCTTTCACTCTCTATTTTTTTTTTTTTTTTATTAAAAAGGTGTCAAAAACAAAAACAAAAAAAAAAAAAAAATCCTTTGATAGTCAAGTTTTTTGTTTTTGTTCTTTTTTAATTAGAATTTTTATGTGTATTTAGTTACCTCTCTAGTAAAGGTCATGTATTAATAAAATATTCAAAATCTCTCTAAAAAAAATATCCAATATTGAGATAAGTGATTGGATTCCTTATTCCATGGCCTATTGAACTGCAAAAAACGCTCTAAAATTAGGAGACTAAACCCAATATTTCTATACAAAAGCCACAAAATTATTTGAGTTCAAGTCCTAATTTTTAATAACACTTTATAAATTGAAAAATTATTGAATAATTTTTTTTTTTTTTTTAATAAAATTTAATTGCTTGACAATAAATATCATATTTCTTTTACAATTATTTTAATTAAATTATTTAATACAATTATTTAATTAAATAAATATTGATAATAATAATTATTAAATTAGATTTTCTAAATTAAATCAAGATTTTATTATTTAAGTTTTTAGGTTAAGAACAATGGAGATGAATTTCATTCTAAGAGATGTAGATTATATATATATATATATATATATATATATATAATCATGATGTAAGTAGGCCTATACAATGTGTGTTGTTTAATTGTGTGAACGAATTTTGGGTCATAATCCACGATGAAATATCAGTTAATGCCTACCTACAATTTATATATTCTGTCATTCGTTTCCTTCAATATTTTTCTTTAGCATTTTTTAAATGTCAAAATTGTAAGTATTAACTGTTGAACTATACATCACATAATATTTAAATTTTCTTATTTTAGCTTGTAATTATTTTCAATTTTCAAAAAATTTTTTCTTTTTATTTCATTAAAAGGCAGCAACTTTTTAAATAACCCTCGTAGTGATGAAAAATGATGCATTATTACACTAATCTATAACATGAACCTACTAACTTGGCCACCGGAATTTAAATAAAAAAATGCAAAAATATCGAAACAATTCAAGTGAGTTTATTCTTTGTCTCTTCATTTACTTATATCTAAAAGTTTTATTTATTTTTTAAAAATAATTGCTTCCGTTACGCTTTAATAAAACAGAAATTTTTAATTATATTTTTAAATAATTAATTTTTGCTTTATTAAGTTTTTTTTTCAATCTCTCCTTTTTTTTCATTAGCCCTCATCGTAATTTTAAAATTGCTACGCCACTGCCAATATCTCGCTTAGAAAAAGGTCAGAGTTCGCTTGCCTCATTTTATATATTTTCCCTTCAATTTCATTAACGCTAAATGATTTTTTTTACTATTAGAGTGTGAGGGAGGAATAAAATTTAAAAAAAAAAAAAAAAAAAAAAAAAAAATTGATTGGTATAAAGAAAAAGTAAAAAGAGAGAGAGAGAGAAAATAAGAAAAAAATCTGAAAGAAGAGGAAATGAAAAAAATGTCACCACAACACATTGAACGAGTGAATTTGTAATCTCTACACGGTCTTCAAAAAAAAAAAAAAAAAAAAAAAAAACTGCATTGAGTGAGTCTAAATTATTATTACTAGCCGCCCTTCTGCGGTGGACCCTCGCCTTTTCTAAATTATAATGGTAAGGAAATTATCAATATTACTACTACTATTTCAAACCAGTGGCTGGTTGATGATTTGTTTACATCCATAGAAAACATAAATGCAAAGAATACATAAATGTTTTCTCTTACTGTATGTTAAAAGGCTATATAGAGAAAGTATGAGATTCATGTCAAAAATTCGATGTCGAGATTTTGTTGATGAATCTTCACATTTTGAGGTCCACTGAATCCCAAAAAGTGGTTTTCGCGACATGCTCTGTCTGACTGTGTGTGTGTGTGTGTGTTTGTGTGTCTGTGAACAAAATATCTCAAGAACGAAAACGGTTATGAGGTTGAAATTTTATATTTAGGTTAGACACCCCCTGGGACGTGACACGAAGCTTTTAAAAAAAATCGGCCAAAGAATACTAGTACTTTACTTTACTAGTCTTTCATTTTTTTTCGATTTTCTCAAAATTCGCTCAACGATTTTATTCTTAATTCAAAAATCAATTATTTTTTAGATGCTCTTTAAAATGTATATTCTCATTTTGCGATTGAAATCTTCTGAAGACCACTTTACTCTTGTATTTCGTAGAAAAGATAGGAGAAATGGTTGCCATGGTAGCAAAATATAAATATTTTCCCATACTTCTAAATTTAACCTCTTGAATTCACTTGTACCCTACTGTCGGAAACTAAATATATGTCGACACAAAAAATCTGGTGTGATAAGCACTGAACTTTTGATTACCGAAGATAAGAGAAAGTTGTGTGCTCTGCGCCAGTCACACCAGATTTTTTTATTAATATTTACGATGCATATTACCAAGATATCCAATTGATTTAAATAAACTACCGAAGAGTCATTTTAATAAATTTGGAGTGGGAAGGGGAAAAATAAGGTAATTTCAAAATTAATTCTTCTTTTGACCGGAGATTTTTTTTTTTAATTTAAAAACTATTAGAAAATCATTAATTTCTTGCTGTGTGTTTGTTGGTTAAGGAAGGAAGGAAGGAAGCAGAGAGAAGAAGAAGGAAACATTTTGCCAAACATCAACATCTTTTGTATCAACTTTCTTTGGCTCATTTCCAAATGACATTTTTATAGTCAAAAGAAAAATTCCTTCATCTTAATGTTAGTGAATACTATTGATAAAATATCAACCTACACTCTCGGTGCTTTTGTTATTATAATCAAAAAATCAGCATAAATAAAAAAAGAAACAAAAGAAGAGATAAAGCAAACAAAAGAAAAGAAGAAAATTATAGTATAATAATAAACGGATGCATTATTATCATTTTTTTTTAATTATCTACGAGTGGAAAGGATTTATTTTTTTGATAATAAAAAATATTTTATTATTATCCTCTATAACAATGGTTTCCAAACTTTATGTTAAAACGGCTCCCTTAAAAATATTTAATCATATGAGGCCCCCCCTCCTCCCCTATTTTGTAAAAATAATACAAAAACAAAAATTTTTAATGATAAAAAATAAAAATTTATATTAAAGCGTAGTCGAAAAAAAAAATCCTAGTCATATGCAGCCAAAATTATTATGACGTTTCGGCCATCTTCAGAGCCGGAGGCGAGAATAAATGAAATTTTAATTTCAAGAATAAAATTGACATTTTTCATTCAAAATTAAAATTTCATTTATTCTCGCCTCCGGCCCTGAAGATGGCCTAGACTAGTGGCCTAAACGTCACAATATAAGAAATAATTTTGGCTGAGTTTGGAAAATTGCTTGCTGTGGCTAATAATCGCGCCTACCTACTCACTAGGGAGGCGCGCCTCACAGTTTGGAAAACGCTGCCCTATAAGGAGTTCTGATCTGATTTAATTATAAACAGATAGAGAAGATTAGCAGATGTTTGTTTCATTCTTCTCATTTACAAGTGTTGCTTTCATAAAGGTGCGTTTACACTGAGGTAAAACCGACAGGCACACATAGAGTAGCTAATTTCTTTTTAATAAGATATATGACCTACTGGTCTTCACTAAAACCCTTAAAGGGAAGTTGCCTGAGTTGAAACAGCAAACTTTTTTGAGATACCTCCATTGGGAGCAGTGGCGTATTCAGGGGGGGGGGGCCCAGGGGGGCCGGGCCCCCCCAAAGCCTTCTCCAAAACAAAAAAATACCTATTGTTTTCCCTAATGATTTTTTTTTTTTAAATAATTATTTTATTAACTCTCATAAATTCTAAAATCTAACAAAAAACTTATAAATAATTGAAAAATTCTCTAATATTTACGAATTTTGTATTAAAATTATTTTTTATTTCAAGAAAAAAAAATTTTTTTTTTAATTTGTTTTTTTATTTATAAATATTATATTATCTAAAAAAAATTTCTCCATTTTAAGTTTCTTGGAGAAGGGGGGGGTTCATAAAACTTTTGGGCCCCCCCCCCAAGCAGAAATCCTGGCTACGCTACTGATTGGGAGGGATCCTTTTTAAAATTAGACAAAGCTCACCGCCGCTGCAGTGATGCCGGTTGCTTCTTTTCTAGTTAACTAGCAAACCTATTCTCCAGCAATTATCGATATACAGAACACTCTTAAACTTCAAGTTAAGAATATATAATTATTATTTGAAATCCTTATCGGGATTCACGTTTATTTACCCGAGGTGCTTCCGTGCACAAAGACACACACCTCTGGCCTTAGCCATTTAGCGACGCCCTGTGAAGTAACATCATTTCCTATCTCTAACTCCTCCTGCGTTCGTTTCTAACTAGTTGAACTAATCCTTATTTCTGGAAGACTGAGAGGGAACTTCTTTACAACGTGATGTCACAGCAACTCCCTCTCCTCGTAGAGTTGCTATTGTGGTGGGATCCAATCCCCAATCCAGTGCCTGCTTGACTATTTATTTACATTAAATAAATATTTTTTTATTAGGGTTTGACCGAAACAAGATTTTCAGCCGAAACCGAAACCGAATATTCGGCCTCAATCTTAGTTTCGGCCGAAACCGTAACCGAAACCGAAACTTGTATTTCCTATAAAAAATTATTATTATATAACTTTTTTTTTTTCCCCATGAAAATCATTTTACCTTTTTTTTAGGGAGACTAAATTTTTTTACTGCACCTTTTCCGCTTTTACAAATCATTTGACCTTTTCCCGAACGCCTAGGATTTGAACAGGAATCTTCTTTATAGAAGCTGACGCCCTAGTCCGCTAGAGCAGCGAGCCCCTTAAACCTTCTAGCAATAATAAATGATGTAAATGAGTGCTTCTAGAATTTCCATCAACTCTGCAGGGTATATGGAGAGTTACTGTTAATTGTTATCCAATAACGGAGCGGAGGTGATCTAACCCCTAACACAAAAGGCATAATATTATAATAAAATTGATTCGGAAATCGAACCCAGGACCTCTGGCTAGTCTTCTCTTTAATCCAGGGTTTAAGAAAAAGTTAATGTCCGCTGCATGCGGGATATGAAGGGAGGGGAGAGGGGGAGGGAGTGAGAAATTTTATTCATAGAGAGTTGGTTCCTAATTAAACATTTACTTATGAATTGCTTTACGAGTTATTAAATTACTTTTAGAGATCAATATTTGGTTTTTCTCGTTTTCCTCTAATAAAGAGAGAGAAATCTTGGAATCTCATTTCAAAAAGACATTACAAATATTTATTTTCAAATATTAATAAAAGTTTTGTTGTAAATGTGTGGGTGGATTTATTTGAGGCCAAATTTGCTTGCCCCCGTTTTTATATTTTCCGCCTAATTCATAAAAGAGCATTTAAAAAGCCTTTTAACTAATCAACTGTTAAACGATAATATGTATTTTAGTAAAGTTTCCATTCATAAACACATTTAAACTGTAGATTAACTAATATCAAATTTAAACAAATAAAGTTTGGCAAAAATCTCCGCCATTTTCCAAAATTCGTTGCATTAAGTTGACATCTGGCGGAGATTAAGAAATATATTTATATGTCAAACTCAGTGGCGTCATTTCAACTTTTTCTTGGGGGGGGGGCAAACATTTTTTTTTTTCTTAAAATTTACTTACAAATGGGTACTCAAATTTAGCCAAAACATATTTCATTTAATTAATTGTTTAATTTTGTACAGTTTGTATACTCGTAGATGTATTTTGGAGCATTTTATTTAGAATAATATAAAATTTTATAAAAATCAGAGCCCTTGGGGGGGGGGGGCAAATGCCCCCTGCCCCCCCAAATGACGCCACTGGTCAAACTAATTTGTTTTGATCGTTTTTAATAAGATCCTTATAGAATTAATACAAATATCAATTGGATAAATCAACATTATTGTAATTTAAATGAATATTGAATAAGGAAAAATAAGAAAAAGAAGCCAAAATTTGACGGAAGAAGAAAATGTAAATATTTTTGACATAGCCACTGCTTTTGGTTTATTTTAATAAAAAAAAAATTTATTTCAGCAATTACTTATGTCTTTAAATTAAAACAAATCTACATATAACAAAATAAAAAACAGATTTGAACGCGAGTAAAGAAAAACAGACAAAATGAAAATAAATATGTCAGAGGTTAGTTTTTTCAAAATATTACTTTTTCAATAAATCATTTAATTCCATTTGGACTAGATACCAATAAGCACACCCCTTTTTTCAGTTTCAATGCATTCTCCAAAGGAACTGAAAGGAATTTAATTCAATTAAAAGCCATTTGGAGCTCAATAAAATAAAATTTGTATATTTACTTAAGTTTGATGTGATAAAAATTAAATATGTTTAAATATTAAATTTCAATCAATCAATTAAATATGTTTGAATTTCTATCAAATATTGAAACTCAAATGTATTGTAACTAATAATAGTAACAGATTTTAAGATCTTAAAGGATTTTTCTTTTTCTAAATAATCTTCTCCCAGGCACAGTAGCGTAGCCAGAATTTCTGTTTGGGGGGGGCCCAAAAGTTTTTGAACCCCCCCCCCCCCTTCCAAGAAACTTAAAGTGGAGAAATATTTTTTAGATAATATAATAATTATAAATAAAAAACAAATAAAAAAAATTTTTTTTTCTTGAAATAAAAAATAATTTTAATACAAAATTCGTAAATATTAGAGATTTTTTCAATTATTTATAAGTTTTTTTTTAGAATTTAGGAGAGTTAATAAAATAATTATTAAAAAAAAATCATTAGGGAAAACAATAGATATTTTTTTTTTTGGAGAAGGCTTTGGGCCGGGGGGCCGGCCCCCTGGGCCCCCCCCCCCCTGAATACGCCACTGCCCAGGCATAAATCCTTTTATCTATTTGATAGGCCATATTCATAATATTGGATATTGTATTTATTGTCTCAATACTTTGCATTATTCTGAAAATATTAATTCATCAAGATTTATAATTTGTTCATGAAAAACATATAATACATTTGAATATTTACTTACGTTTATTTTTATTAAAAGCCTATGATATTATAATTTAGATTTTAGGCTTAAAATATGTTTATGAATTAAGATTTTGCTAAAATGCTTTTTTAAATGGTCTTAAAACATTGTTTAAGGTTTTATGAATTAGGCGGTATGTGAATCATGCAGAGTGGGGCACAGAGCCAAACCCAATTACCGGTTTCCGACCATATTATATGAGTGAGAAGCTCTTCAATTCTCTACCTCTATGCGATGACCTCCTTTTATATTTTCTACCCTTTGCATCCATTCAAATGAAAATAAGTATACAGGGTGTTTCAGGAGAAATAAATAATTTAGGAGGTGGTAGTAAGCAGTAATAAAAGAACGTAATAATAAATTATTAATGACAAATACTAAAAAGTAAAATAATAATACTAATTCCATTTTATTAACATACAGATAATGCCTCAAAATGACAAAATAAAAACTAGTGGCATCTTCCCCGTATATATGGGGAATATACCACATTGAATGCCTTTCTTTTAGTGTATAATTTCTTAACTATTTTCATACTAAGAAGAGAATTAACTTGTCTAAATAACTAATTAAATACTGGACATAAAAAGGGTATTTTTTGATGATTTCTATTTCACTGTACTAATCGAAAAATCCTTAAGTGTGGCGTCTTCCACCGAGTTACCTTATATATATATATGTCGTAGACAGATCGTGAGATTAGACAGTTCATGAACTGTCTAGACATTTCATGAACTGCAGCCAGATCGTGTAATGGTCAAACAGTTACATGATCTGGCTAAAACTTTAGACAGTTCATGAAATGCAATTGGGCCTTAGACAGATCGTGTAATGCTCAGAAGTCATGAAATGTCTAAATTTTTAGGCAGTTCATGAACTGCCTAACAGCAGTTTTGCCGATCGTGTACTGTTTGTAAGTTAATGCAATAAATCTAAAAAAAAATTTTATTTTTCTCAAAATCAAAAAAAAGGACCTTCTATGAGTTGGGTAGACATTTATTATTATTATTATTATTATTATTATTATG
>JAKCPI010028475.1:0-27494 GCA_023213315.1 Euborellia annulipes | reverse complement strand
AGACAGTTCAACACTCCGCGGGTCACCTATCCACCGTTAAGCAGTCCTTGGCTTTGCTTAACCAAATGTTCACAATATTTTTTTTATTTATAAAATTTTCTAGAAAAGTCCCATGACTGTAAAAATGATATGCCTACCTTTTTTTTAATAATTGAAAACTTAAAATAGTGAGAAATTACAGGATTGTAAAATAATTAAAACATTTAATCATTTTATCTCTGTATCTATATCTTTTTTTCCCGACAAACTTTTTAAAAATAAATTTTATATTTCTATAAAATATATTTATATAAAGAGTATAAAATAGCATTTAAAATAAAGGGAAATTGATTATAATAAGAATGAAAAAAAAGACTGCACGAGGTGGATTTGAACTCGCAATGTTTGGTAAAGCGAGGATGGAAAAAAATATAGTAACCTGACCACTTTATCGATTCAGCTAACTTTGATTTTATTAATTTATGGAAAAATAGACCAACCATATAAGCAACAGTAAATAAAAGACTTATTAAAAAAATTTTAATTTTGTACATATGATATATCATTTTTTACTACATTTAATGCAGATTAATAATTTATAATAAAAATTTCTATAGCATCCATAGTTTTCAAATTATTCAATGGACAAACGTCACATTGTGAATGCCCTAATTTAATTAAACCAAAAACTCTATATAACATATGACACATGTTAATAATTCTTAAATTTCCCCTGATTCCAAATAACTAAACCCCTTTTAATTATATGATCTAATTTTAGAGTTATTAACGATCAAACTTAAGCCAAACTCGGGCCTAAAGGCCTGACCACCCAATTCTATATTATCGAAAAGCTTATTTAGCATTGTCTGATTAATACCAAATTTTTACCAGAGATTTATAATTAAAAAATGAGTATTTTTCTCAAGTTTCATTGAGATTGGTAAAGAAATAAATAAAATATTGACTATTTTGTAAATTTAGTTTTAGAATTCGGGATCCCGGATTGGTAAAGAGAGCGCTCTGTGAACCGGGTCTAGGCTTGAATCTGAGATCCAAATTCTAAAACTCAATTTACAAAATAGTCAATATTTTATTTATTTCTTTACCAATCTCAATGAAACTTGAGAAAAATACTCATTTTTTAATTATAAATCTCTGGTAAAAATTTGGTTTTAATCAGACAATGCTAAATAAGCTTTTTCGATAATATAGAAAATTGAGTGTTGATGTCATTAAGGGCCAAAATAAGCTTAACTTTGATCGCCAATAACTCCCAAATTAGATCATATAATTAAAGGGCTTTAGTTCTCTGGAATCAGGGGGGAATTCAAGAATTAATTACATGTATCATATGTTAGATAGAGTTTTTGGTTTAATTACATTAAGGCATAAACAATCAGAAGTTTGCCCATTGAATTATTTGAAAACTATTAATGCTATTGAATTTTTTATTATAAATTATTAATCTGCATAAAAAGTAATGAAAAATGATATAACATATGTGGAATATTAAAATTTTTTTAATACTTTTTTTATTTCATGTTTCTTATATGGCTTATATTTCCTTTACTCAATTAAATAAAGTGTTGCTCAGGTGGTTAATTTGTCCTCATGGAATCTATATTTTTTTTCCATTCACAAGTAACCAAACTTCGCGAGTTCAAATCCACCTTCTGCACTTTTTTTTTTTATTCTTAACTGTTTTATACCTCATGTGAGGGGGAGGGAGGGTGGCGCGCGCGCCCAAAATCACCTGGCCCGGAGGCGGCAACCAGTGGCGTCATTTGGGGGGGGGGCAGGGGGGCTTTTGCCCCCCACAAGGGGTCTGATTTTTTTAAAATTTTATATTATCTAAATAAAATACTCCAAAATACATCTACGAGTATACAAACTGTACAAAATTAAACAATTAAATTAAATATGTTTTGGCCAAATTTGAGTACCCATTTGTAAGTAAATTTTAAGAAAAAAAATGTTTGCCCCCCCCCAAGAAAAAGTTGAAATGACGCCACTGGCGGCAACCAAGTGTCTTTCTTTTGTATTATTTTAGTTTCTAAACTGCATATTTATTAAAATTTTATTTAATTTTATAATTTATTATTTAAAAATTAATTATTTAACAATAATTGAATATAGTTCTAGTTGAATTCTGTCGCCAATCGAGGCGCTAGTATCGGCGCTGTGAAATTTTAACCTCACAAAGTTGCTGAAATCATCTCTCTGGCTCTGACAGCATGTTTCAAATGAAAATTAAACTGTCAAATTCTTTTTTTTTAAATTTTTATTCGTTTCAAAATGATATTTTTAAATCATTATAATAATATGAAATATCCACAGTATATATAAATATAGATGACTGCAGCACCTGAACCAAATGATAGATTATAAATAAAACGTAAGTTAACATTATCTACTGTAATATAGAATAAAATACAAGCCCATCCATATAATTCTGCTAATTAAATTACATTCTCGGTATATGTATATATAATTCGCTACCGTCATTCCATTTGTCACTCTATTTGACAAACTTCTCTTTGAGGGAAAGATTTAGAGTCCATAAAATACTCGGGTTCCAAAATACCAAAATGGAGAGGCTCAACAAATTTCTGAAATTCGAGAATTTTCCCAAAGGAAACCTTTGGGCTCTATATAACCTGAAAAAAATAATGCCTAATATTTACTATAAAGATCGTTCACTACGAATAAAAATTGGGGAAAAATTGTTATATAGGTAATAAAATTTGTTTTGTCCTAAAATATATATAAAATACATTACAAAAATCTGGTGTGACTGCTCGCACAGCACACAACTTTCTCCTTCCTTCGGTAATCGAAAGTTGTCTTCTGTGCTGTGCACACCAGATTTTTTTCCTGTCGACATATATTTAGTTTCCGCTATATTAGAAGTATGAGAAAATACTTTATATTTTGTTACCATGGCAACCATTTCTCTTTTCTATGAAGTACAAGAGTAAAGTGGGCTTCAAACGATTTCAATGGCAAAATGAGAATATACATTTTAAAGACCATTTAAAAAAATAATTGATTTTTGAATTTTAATCAAAATTGTTGGAGCAAATTTTGAGAAAATCGAAAAAACTGATATCAGTAAAGTACTAGTTCTCTTTGGCCGATTTTGTTCACAAGCTACGTGTCACTTTCCATGGGGGTAGCAAACGTAAATATAATATTTCAACCTCCTAGATCTTTTCGTACTTGAGATATTGTTCACAGACAGACAGACCATGTTGCGAAAACCACTTTTTTGGATTCAGGGGACCTCAAAACGTGTATATCCATCAAAATCCTCGACATTGAATTTTTTACATGAATCCAATACTTTCTCTATATATATGTATATTAACATGTACATATAGGTAAGAGAAAGTAATAAAATAATATTTTAACAAATATATGATACATTTTTTTTTTAAATATGAGAGAAGTATTTCTTATTAAGCCAGATATGCTATTTATATTAATTGTCTAAAACGTCTGAAAAATTGTAGCACGAGCGTCTGCCGCTCGAGCGAGTGAGTGCCTTCAAATTTAAAGATCTGTCATTGATAGTTAAAACATCCAAGCTGAAAACCCGCCCAAAATACGACCTTGATATATATTAATTTCCTCATCTTTTTTCCTCTTTCACTGATTTGAATATAATAATAATAATAATAATAATTTAGTTAGATATTTTTACCCGTATTTATCTAGCATTCGGAACCGCTTTTCAAAGATCAAGGCTTCAAGTAATCAATTCCTCCATCTCCCCTTTAATTTATTGTATGTATTGATATTAATCTTATTTAAATTAAATTAATAAATTAATATTGTTCGATACTCGGTTAAATTCGTTTCTTCATCGACTCTTTTGGCAAGCTTGGTGTTTTTGGCAATCTTATTAGTATTAAAATGGTAAAAAAATAATCTGGAATCATGCCTAAATTCCTAAATATAAGTTTTTTTTTATTATTCGCAATTGTAATTCCATTATTTTCAACCCAAAAACCTGGATTAACATCATCTAAACCTCATATTACCTCAGATGATGGGGGAATCGTCAAATCATTCAAATTCACAGGAAAATTTGAGGAAAAAATTAATAATTTAAGAAAAAAAAGGGTCGGAGATGAAATCAGGAATATATCAACAACTGTGAGTAGTTTTAAAATAATTTTTACCTATAATTTTTGTTTTTACATATAAATAAAACTTTGGGATGATTTTCTAAATCTGGCTATACTCTGGCTATAAGGAAAACTTTTCTCAAATTAAAATTATAAATTTTTACTTCACACTAATTTTTATTTTTTATGAACATATTTGCCCCAAAAATTATAGAAAATTTTCAAAAATTATTTCCCAATTACAATTAATTATCAAGGATTACAAATTTGATGGCAACTAAATAAGGAAAAATTTAATAAAATCTTTCACTCATGTCTTCAGTTGCCATTTCACTATTCCTATTTCTGTTTTCTTTTGTAAAAACGGATCATTTTTTTAAACAATCAATCATTTTAGGCCAAAAAATTAATTTTTTTGTTTCTATTTGACAGGCTATTGAATGGAATGATCATCGTCGTCAAATACAATTCGGTTCGTTTAACAATTCCAATGTACTCGTCATTTTTACTCGTAAGCCATCTGATTCTATTGCCAAGTTCGATCCTAATCCAAGTGCTGTTTACATTTCTTATAATAATGGAGAAACGATTACGGTTCATACCAATAAATTCGCTAATGGTAGTTTAGATGTACTCTACAAGTATAACATTGATTATGTGAGTATATACATTTATATTTTTCAATATTTCATTCTAATATTTAAAAAACTCTCATACAATACACATATGAATAACAAACAACCATCTTCAATATAAAATGACTGTAATTAAAGAACATATAATGAAATAGAAATTTATAGACCCCTTTTGATGGTAGTTTTTTCTTTAGACGTGTAAAAAATATAATAAATATCAGAATGTGGCTGTAGCTCATATGTTGAATAGGGAAGAGGATGCAGCCAAATAATTGAGCCTCTATTTGGTAATAAATACTCTTCATTGGGACGTGGTATTTTAAGAATTATTAGGTCAAAATGTTTTCTTAATTAGGTTTTTTGGTTCAGAATCTCTGTGATCTTTGATATTTCTTTATTTTTCAGTTAGTTTTTACGGATGAAGAGCACAAACAAATATTTACATCATCTGATATCTTCAACAATGTCAAACAAATTAAACTTTCCTTTACACCAAGTGAAATTCTATTTCACCCTGAAGATCCTTTTACCTTCCTTGTTTTTGATTACGTGGATACAAACAAAAGAGTATGTATCTTTCATTTTATTATTTTGAACAGGTTCATATTGATAAAAATATTATTTTAAATTCTAGCTATGGGTGACTCGTGATTTTGGACAGAATTTTAATTTGGTACAAGACTCTGTTAAATCCTTCTTTTGGTCCCCAATAACTAACACTTTTGATGAAGAAAACAAAGATAAATTTCTTCTTTATGTTAAAAGAAATGAACCCAATGGATCGAAAGACACCATTCTATCATCGAGGACATTTTTCCAAGATGACATAGAAACTGTGGCTACTGAAGTATTAGGCTTCGAAATAAAGGAAAATTTTCTTTTTGTCATAAAAGAATCCAACAAGGTAATTATATAATAGTTTCATTTTTTAAATTTCTAAATATCAGAAAGACATTTTAGTCTGTGATGTTTTTGTTAACTTAAAAAAAGAATAGCCATTCGAAATGGCTGTAGACTAAGAGTTGGATATAGGAGACGTAGCAGCAGGGATCAAATAAAAGATTTTTATTTAATTATTAATCATCACGTTTCGGTCGCAAATCACAACCTTGATTGTAAGAAATCCTAAGCTAGTAAGTGACTCATAATACATATATTAGTCATTAAATAAATATTGTGTAATTTGCAATGACAATTAAAAATAATACTGTTAATCTTGTATTCTAACAATTAAACCTTCTGATGAAGGTCGTGATTTGCGACCGAAACGTCGACGATTAATATTTAAATAAAATGCTTTTATTTGATTCCTTGGTTGCTCTCCTATAACCAATTAAAAAAAGAATATCGAATAAATATATATTTTTACTTTTGATTATATGGAACTTAATTAACTTTAATTAAGCTTACAATACTATTGAAATTTATTTTTTTAAAACACAATTTCAAGAAATCTCTTCTCTAAAATTAATGGCCTCTTCGCAACCCCCATCCCTACCCAACTCACCTACCGCCGTCACGGATGGTAAACTCTAAAAATGCCGGCTATGCTTGTAAAATATTAATTTTACTCTTGTAATTCTCTTTTTTCAAGACATCTGGCGAACTGGATTTATGGATATCATATAAAAAAGGCGCATTTGTTCGGGCTCGTTTTGATACAAATCTTCCACGACTAGAATATCATATAGCTGATGTAACTGATCGACGAGTATTTATCTCAGTTCGCCATTCAGATCAATTGGCTAATTTATATGTCAGTGAAACCATCGATCATTTCCATCTATCCCTGGAAAGGATTTTTAGCTTTTTTCCTAATGCAAGCTCTGCAAAAAGTTCAAAGTGAGTATTAGAGAATAGGCCTACGGTATGATATATTTGCTGCCTGACATTAAAGAAAATTAGAAATGCTTTCGGAGAAATGAAGAATATTTCTCGAAGGCCCGCCAAAGAAGGAAGGGAGAGGGAGGCGGGGGGACGCAGCTAAAATAATACATACACAATCACCTTGCTCACTATATAATATTTTGCTTTTATCTCTTTTAGGACTGTCTTTACAGATCTCCATAAGGTAGACGGCATGAATGGAATTTATATAGCAACTCATGTAGCTTCCCTTTCTCAGACTAATATTATGTCAGAAGAAGATTTAATTACTTTAATTACTTATGATCGTGGCGTCAAATGGCAACGTCTTAATCCACCTAGTGTCGATGATGCTGGAAAACCAACCGATTGCAATTTGGTACATATTTTTCTACAGTACTTGTATAGTAACGGTATCCATTTTCCGGATTCATTTTACTACTTACCCTCTGACTCTAACCATATTTAATTTTGGGATAGATTTTAATAGAAGCTAAAATAATAAAAGACTAAGCATTGACACAGACACTAGCAAATTTATACTTTTTAGAGATAAACTCTTTGTATCTTTTACATTATAAATCTTCGATCGAACATCCGCCCTTGGCGAAGAAGCTGCAAAGTCAATTTAATTTGATTTAAATACCTTTCTTTTCTAGGACAAAAATTGTTCTTTGCATCTCTTTCAAAAATTCGCTTTCCTTTACCGAACGCGATATTACAAACCCATTCTTACATCAAAATCGGCTCCTGGACTGATTATGGCAAATGGAGTTTTAGGGAAATCGGTCAAAGGTGACCCAAAATGTTTTATTTCCACCAATTCAGGCTTAACTTGGCGTCTTATACTTAATTCTTCTTGCCTGTTCAATTTTGCAAATCATGGAGGTAAATATTCGTTTTCTATTTCTTATTTAGAAGTTTTTTAATAATAAAAAAAAAAAATTATTCTAGAAATTCTAGTGGCGATGAAATCCTCAAGTTCGGGAGGAACCCAAGAATTCCATTATTCTACTGATTTTGGAGAAAATTGGCAGAGTTGGAAATTTCACAATAAAATCATAAGTGCTTTTTGCTTAGTAAATGAAAATCCAACCATATTTACATTGATTGGAACTGGAATAGTGGAATGGACTATCATTAAAATAGACTTTCGGAATATTTTTGGTGAGTTATCTTCCCTAGCACTAATTCTACATATACTGATATATATTTTTATTAAACTTTATAATAAAAGACATTTTGCCATTGTGGTGTTTTCATCTTAATAATTCTAAAAGACGCCAAGGTTTTATAATTTGCTTTAGAAACAACATTCCATTAAAATAATCTATTTTAGATCATGAATGCACCCAAGAGGATTATGAACATTGGTCACCAAATGCTGAAAATGGACACCGAATTCCTTGCATTCTTGGGCGCAAAGAAACTTACACCCGCAGAATACAAACGCATAATTGTTATGGCCCTCCAAGTATTGAACGTCCTGTTATAAGTGAACCATGTCAATGCGAACAAGAAGATTTTGAGTGGTAAGTTAAAAAGTAAATGATTAAAATGATTCTATTTATAATACTCAAAATTCACTACCTGTGATTCGGATAATTTAACTCTCGGGCTTGGTGTAGTTGGTAGCGCATAGTGCCTTCTATACCAAGGATCGGATCCCAGGCAGTCCGATGATTTTATTTAAGCCATTTGGATACCAAATGGCTTGAATGCCTGGGCCCCAAATATATATTTATTAGGGTGTATCGAAAAGAAAAACTTTAGTATGGTCTAAAATTGAAGTTTTTGGTTAGAAAACATAAAAAAAATTGTTAAATAATTTTTTTGAATTTTTTTAGAGGGTGCGCAGAACTTTGAAAATGCCATTTTTAGACCCCTTTTTAGCTTTCGAGTCGTAACTCTCAAAGGGCCGGGCAGAAAAATTTGATTTTCGGATATATTGTGGGTAATTTTATTACTTTCAAGTATATGGTACAGATATACGTGAAACTTGCGATATAACACTACTAAAGGGCGCACAAATGTGTCAAAAATGCCATTTTCAGCCCTTTTTTGAGATGAAATGTACTAAACTTCAAGATGGTAGATCAAACTGATTTGGAGGTAATAATAAAGTTTTTATTTAATTTGCCAATACTTTCTCTCTCTGTATATATCTATATTGACATATACATAAAGGTAAGAGAAAGTAAAAAACAAACTGTACTTGGTCTCCATATACTTTATACACAGCTTCTTTTTCATCCAAGAGTAAAACATACAGGCAATGTATTTATTTTAACTTTTTTTTAGTAGTAAAAATTTATTTATTCAATTTCTCACCCAATATAAAGTTATTATTAATTTATTCTGTACATAATACAAAAAGTGATATTATATCAATTATTAAGAATTTATTATTATTTATTACTTTTTTAATTTATTTTTTCGTTTTCCTTTTTTACATTTTAGTGATTTTGGCTTCATGCGTGACATCATCGATAAGAAACGTTGCATTCTGAATCGCACTATTGATTCATTTGATCCTCACGCTATTCCAGCCACCTGTGTCCCTGGGCAAACATACAATAGAACTAAAGGATATAGAAAAATTGTTGGAGATGAATGTGACGCTGGAAATGACGATCTTTATTTGCCAGATGTGTTCCCTTGTCCTGATAAGTAAGTTACTCGTATCAAATTATTTTCTATTTATTTTATTATTCATTCCCTTTTTCCCATAAAACTAATATCGTAATAATTAATTTTCTTCCGACCCATATGCATTCCCCAGGAACAATTATCTCTTCCTTGCGATGCTCCAGCTAAGACATTGTACCTGATCTATGCAACTAGTCAACTCTTGTTTATCTTTCTTGCAAATAAGATATTTAACGTCTGTCCTTAATTTGTTTTTTACGACTCCCCACCAAAATGTTTTTAATTATTTTACTACAAACGAAACCTAATTATATAAGTTATATATATTATTATTTTTTTTTAGAGAAATGGATGCATTTTTACTTGGGATCGCAGAAGAGAAAATCATACGATTAGATTTAGAAAGCAATCAAACAGATACTTTCCCTATAAAATATAAATTTAAAAGAGGCATTTATACGTGTGAATATGATATGAAAAATGACTGTATTTATTGGGCTGATGAAGCATTAAGCGTAAGAATTTTTTTTATTTGTATTGAGATATTTAATTATATTTATATCAGATCCTTGGTTTGCGAGCATAATTCCATCCAGAAAGATGCAAACATTTATATATCACATAACATAACACAAAACAAATTTTTTCTCACAATCTAAATTATTCACATAAATACTGTATTTAATTATCTTAATCAATATAGGTTTGCTATTTGATATTTACCTTGAGTTTGGATGGAGAGGGGTTCATTTACCAGGGATTAGAAATCTGCTCGACTTTTCAAAAGCTTGTAAACCAAATTACTTGCAGTCTGTACAAAATATTAATTAATTTCTTAAATTTATTTTTAGCGACAATGTGGCCAAAATGAGCCTGAAAATTTGTCAAAATTTTTAAATGAATTCAAGTCATATTCAATTGAAGGTATGGCTCTTGATTGGATGTCAAATAATTTGTATTTTGTTGATGGAGTGGAAGCCACGATTCAAGTAATCCGGACTGATATAAATCAAAAGAGCCAAATGTTAAAAACTATTCTTAATTCTACAAATTTAACAAGACCTAGAGGAATTGCTCTTCATCCCCGTAAAGGGTATTTATTATTTATATTTCATATTCAAATTTAGATTTTTAGAAATTTCGTTATTTACTTTGACTGGTTCATTGATGGGCAGGATCGATAACATTTTGGATTTAGATCGCAAAATCCGACACGACTTAGGATTTTGGATTTGTATTGAAATTCACCAAACTAGAACAGGGGTTCTTAAACTTGTGCAGTTCTCGGATCCCCTAAAGAACTTTTTTTTCTCAAGGACCCCTTTCGTAGATTTTGCCCATTTCTAGAGTTGTTTGATCTAAGTACTTTAACAAAACATTTTCTTTCCAAAAACCAAACCAATTTTCAAATTTAAAAAATTATAACAAATCAAATTAGAGGTTCTTCGTGAAGATGGTACCATCTTGCGCTCGGATGGAAATTTATTCTTAAAAATAAAACAATATATAAAGTCCATTTGACTTTGATATTGAAATTCAATTTGTCTGCAATTTTTGTACTATTAGAACTTTTTTAAATTTTTATTCATTTTTATTCATAGATTAATGTTTTGGACCGATTGGGCTTCGACTAATGCAAGCGTATCAAGTGCGTCTTTGGATGGAACTGGAATAAAGCGACTCTTTACTTCTCCAGATGTAATCTGGCCAAATGGTATAACTATTGATTTCATGGCTGAAAGAATTTATTGGGATGATGCTCGCGCAGACTATATTGCCTCTGCTAATCTAGATGGAACCAGTAAGGCCATCATATCTCAACATGTGAGTTTCCAACAATTCAGAACTACTAATTATTTATTTCAACCTTTATAAGCAGCTTAATTTCTCTCTTTTTGCGTTCAAAAAATAACTATTCAAATATTCTTTCGCACCCCATCTTCTTTACGATTAATTGTTAAAATACAAAATGTAAAATCGTCCTAATGAAGGTCATGATTGGCGACCGAAACGTCGACGATTAATAATTTAAAAAAAAAGTTTTTATTTAATTTCCTTGCTTGCTACCTCTCCTATATTCATTTTAAAGTGTACAGCCACTTTTCATCACCATTTATATATTTTGTATATTTATCCAGAGATAGTAGACAATTTTTTATCTTTTTATTTCAGATTAAAGTGGCACACCCTTATTCTGTAGCAATTTTTAAAGAAAATCTTATTTGGAATGATTGGAACGAATATTCCATTTTAATTGCTAACAAGAACAATCTTAGTGATGTCGTAAAACTTCTTAACAATAACAAACGCTCAATGGATTTTAAGGTATTAAGTTTGCTATGTTTTTTTGTATTTCATAAAATAATTTTATAAAAAATTTTAGGTTTTTTCCCATACTGTTCAAAAAGGAACGAATGCTTGCTCCAAGAAGCCATGTTCTCACTTTTGTTTTGGAAAGGGCGGTAACGATTATGTGTGTCTTTGTCCTGACGGAATGAAAAAATCGGGAAATCAATGTCTCTGCCCAGGAGAAACTAAACCTTTGGAAAATGGAATATGTCCATTAGGTAATCAAATATTTTGGATTCTCGCAACATTTCCTCAAAAAATAATCGAGTGTGTTGCTTGATATATATATTTTTTTTATAAATTCTGAATCGAGAGGTAAAAATAATAATTCTTATTTCATTTTTAGCATATAAAAATTGCACAGAAAATCAATTCCAATGCGCTTCAGGACGATGCATTTCAAAATGGTGGGTTTGTGATCTTAAAGATGATTGCGAAGATGGATCAGATGAACGAGATTGCAAAAAAACTTGCAAAAGTTAGTATTATTAATTTACAAATATATTTTAACTAGATTAATGAATTGAAAGTAACAAAGAATAGGAAATGCGCTTGACTTTTTTACTTTCTCTTACCCTATATATGAAATATATAGAGAGAGAAAGTATTTTCATTCATTCTACAACTTTTCAGGAGGTTCCGGTCGTTGGATCTCTAGGCCTACTTTTTTTTCGATTTTTGAAAATTTGAAAAATTCTTTTTTTCCTATGAATCATTTTTAAATAGGGTAAGAGAAATTAAAAATAGTAGGCATAGAGATCCCACGACCTGAAAGGCCTGAAAAGTTGTGGAATGAGTTGTTTGTTACAAAAAATTTTTAGGAAAATCGAATCATTTTCAGAAAATGACTAAAATTTTGAAATTCGAAAATGACACAGAAAAATTATTCAAAAAAATTAATTGTATTTTTTCCTTGAAATTTACTCAAAAAACAAAAATTTCAAAAAAAAAAAAGTTGGGAATTGGACCATTTTTGTAGGAGTTATGAGCAAAAAACCAAAAAAGAAGGGTTTTTTCAAAATTTGAATCAATGATCAAAAAAAAATTCTCTAAATTTACCAGGAGGGTTTTTTTTAAGGGGTACTAAAATATCAAAAAATAGAGGAAATCAAAAATTAAAATTTTTCATACCCTTCGATTTGGCATGGAATGTCCCATATACAGTATAAGAGACTTCCTTTCTCCAGAGCAATTTTATAAAAGCCAATAAGAGAATTTCTACAGCGTTTGCAGCGGAATTCAATATTAAGAAAAACTTTATCCTTTTTTCCAGTCATTTACTTGACTCGTATCATCCTAATTAATCTATTAAAAAAAATTTCAGCCGATGAGTTCACATGTGTCGAAAATGGTGTTTGTATTCCGAAGAACTGGAAATGTGATGGAACTAAAGACTGCAAAGACGGTTCTGATGAATTAAATTGTAATGAAGAAAAACCTTGTCAAGATAGTTCTCATTTCCAGTGCAATGATACTAAACAGTGTATACCTAAGACCTGGGTATGCGATAGAGACCGAGACTGCAATGATGGTTCTGACGAATTATACTGTAAAGAAGAACTTTGTCAAGATAGTTCTTATTTCCAGTGCAATGATACTAAACAGTGTATACCTAGGATCTGGGTATGCGATAGAAACCGAGACTGCAATGATGGTTCTGACGAATTATACTGTAAAGAAGAACTTTGTCAAGATAGTTCTTATTTCCAATGCAATAATAAACAGTGTATACCGATGTCCTGGAAATGCGATGGATCTAAAGACTGCATCGATGGTTCTGACGAATTAAATTGTAATGAAGAAAAACCTTGTCAAGATAGTTCTCATTTCCAATGCAATGATACTAAACAGTGTATACCTAAGAACTGGGTTTGCGATAGAGACCGAGACTGCAATGATGGCTCTGACGAATTAAATTGTGATGAAGAAAAACCTTGTCAAGATAGTTCTCATTTCCAGTGCAATGATACTAAACAGTGTATACCTAAGATCTGGGTATGCGATAGAAACCGAGACTGCAATGATGGTTCTGACGAATTATACTGTAAAGAAGAACTTTGTCAAGATAGTTCTTATTTCCAATGCAATAATAAACAGTGTATACCGATGTCCTGGAAATGCGATGGATCTAAAGACTGCATCGATGGTTCTGACGAATTAAATTGTAATGAAGAAAAACCTTGTCAAGATAGTTCTCATTTCCAGTGCAATGATACTAAACAGTGTATACCTAAGAACTGGGTATGCGATAGAGACCGAGACTGCAATGATGGCTCTGACGAATTAAATTGTGATGAAGAAAAACCTTGTCAAGATAGTTTTCATTTCCAGTGCAATGATAAACAATGTATTTATAAATCTTGGGTTTGTGATGGAGAAAATGATTGCTTAGACGGGAGCGATGAAAGAAATTGTTCTTCAGAAAATTCAACAAGACATACTCAAGAGGTATTGAAAATCTTTCTTATTAACTTTTTTTTACTAAGTACCATTTACTAATGGCGAATAATTCTAAAACAGATTGCTAATCAGAGCAGTGGCGAATAATTTGCAGTTGAGGGTAAATATGAACAGAATTTAGGACTTGGTAATCGCATCACTGTGCACTCATGGAATCGAACTCCTGATATATGTGCATTAGAGGTCAATTTTTTTTTTTTTTTTTTTTTTAGAAATTTAATAGCATGTACCCGTAGGTCTTTTCCATTGCATTAAAAATTTATGTCTGCAAAATTTGAACTCATTTGTAAAACAGGAATACGTGGCCTCTGCATAAATCTGTTCATATTTCTTTTTCATTTCATAATTATTTGTCAATCATATTTTTCAGTTCGATTATATAAAATTATATTTAACAAATGCATGAGTCAAACCCGAATTGAGGTATTCATTGAATATTAATATCTTATTCAAATGAATAGATCTCGAAAATTATTTAAATAAATCCCTACTATTTTTTTTAAGATGAGAAATTTTAAATAAATCAAATTTATTTTCTTTTCCGTAGGATTGTCATAGCACGATGTTCCGATGCAATAACAAAAAGTGCATACCAATATGGTGGAAATGTGACAAAGTTGATGATTGTGGAGATAATTCCGATGAAAGTGGATGTGACGTAGCGTCAACTACAACTACTACGGAAGCTTCAACTCAGAGTTCAATTTCTTGCGGTCTGAATGAATTTCGTTGCAAAGGTAAACAGGTTTCCATTATCTTCTCTGCTTCATTGATATCATTTTTCTAAGGCAGGGGTAATTAAACTTGTGTAATTCGCGGATCCCCTATTGAACTTCTTTTTCTCGCGGACCCTTTTCTAACTGCATTTTATGTGACACTTCATGCTTGATTTTTGAATCAGTATGAATTTCTTGGTGTATATGTTATAATGTATATGGTATATTTGAATTTTTGGTTCAATAATAAACTAGGAGTAAAATAGTCTGCATGCACTTACCAGGCACTTCAGTGCTATAATATAGCACATTTTGTAATACATGTAATTCGCAACTTTTCCGCGCTATTACAACTTCGAAATAAAAAAATGAGTTATTTCGGCCCCTCTATAGTGAAGATACAGATAGCCATATTGAAAATAAAGGGTGCTATAGATGATGAGAAGAACTTAGTGGGCCAAATTTAAAAGTTATCTAATCTGTTTTTTTTTTTTTACTAGATGGCAAATGTATTCCCATATCTCTCATATGTGACTATAAAAACGATTGTGAAGATAAAGCTGACGAACAATACTGCCAACACATTAAACAATGTAGTCCTGGAGAATTCAAATGTCGACGTGATGACTTATGCTTTAATTTGCTCAAAGTATGCGACGGAGTAAGTGATTGTTCTGATGGTGCTGATGAATTATTTTGCACTACAAAGACTACGCAAGTCAATGAGGTATTTAACGATATTATTGAAATTTAATAAAAAAATCTGGTGTGACTGGCGCACAGCACACAACTTTCTCTTACCTTCGGTAATCGAAAGTTGTGTACTGTGCTTGTCACACCAGATTTTTTGTGTCGACATGTATTTAGTTCCCGACAGTACGGAACATTTGAATTCAGATGTAAAATTTATAAGTATGGGAAAATATTTATATTTTGTTACCATGGCAACCATTTCTCCTATCTTCCCTATGAAATACAAGAGTAAAGTGGTCTTCAGAAGATTTCAATCGCAAAATGAGAATATACATTTTAAAGAGCATCTAAAAAATAATTGATTTTTGAATTTAAAAAAAAATCGTTGGAGCAAATTTTGAGAAAATCGAAAAAAACTGAAAAAGTGCATCAGTAAAGTACTAGTAATCTTTGGCCGATTTTGATTAAAAGCTTATTTTTCCGGTCCCGGGGGTGTTTAACTTAAATATAAAATTTCAACCTCGTAGCTCAATTCCTTCATGCTTAAAATTGAACACACACACACCCACCCACCCACCCACCCACAGACAGACCATGTCGCGAAAACCACTTTTTTGGATTCAGGGGACTTCAAAACGTGAAGATCCATCAAAATCTCGACATCGAATTTTTGACATGAAACCAATACTTTCTCTCTATATATATATTACATATATACATAGGTAAGAGAAAGTAAAAATTATTAAGCATTAGTGAAAAAATAAATAATAATGAGATTTTTAAAGACAATAAATCATTTATTAATCGTATTTTCATGATTTATAGCAATTTCTTTCCGTCCTTAAACTATTTTTTTTTTTTTAAGATGAGAAATTTTAAATAAATCAAATTTATTTTCTTTTCTGTAGGATTGTCATAGCACGATGTTCCAATGCAATAACAAAAAAAAAGTGCATACCAATATGGTGGACAAAGTTGATGATTGTGGAGATAATTCCGATGAAATTGGATGTGTTGGCTGTGTCTTCTACACAGCCGGTGGCTTTTTAACGTGACAACGTCTTTTGCTTGAATTCAAAAAAAAAATTTTTTCTCTTACCTAAGTTATATTGAAATATAAAGAGAGAAAGTATTGTTTTTTTTTTTTATTTTTTACTAGTACTTTGTTCCCATTAATAAACATGTTCAAACATTTTCATTGTATCAATATATGACAGGTGTGGCCAAACTTTTATCCATTAAGGGCGACTTATGCTAAAAAAATGAGGTTTTTCGAGAAAAAAACTAATTTTTGAGTTAATTACTTGGGATTTTTTTATTTACTCTATTAGAGGTTTTCTTTCTTCACCAAATGACATCTCATTTAGTCTGATCTGATTAGCCGTTCGGAATCTACAGGGGTTTAAAATTTCAAAAAACGAAATCCCGCCGAGAGCTCTCATGCGGTAAAATGACGTCATATCAAAAAAACGAAAAAAATACCTCTGGGTATTGAATCACTCTTTCCAAAACTATATTTAGATTTAATGTAGCTTTTGTGGTCAAGTAGCTATCCGTTGCACAAGTAGAGCTATTTTTCGATATTTTTTTGCCTAAAAAATGAAGTTTTTCGAGAAAAAAACTAATTTTGGAGTTAATTACTCGGGATTTTTTTACTTATTCTATTATTCTATTAGATTTTTTCTTTCTGCGCCAAATGACATCCCATTTAGTCTGATCTGATTAGCCGTTCGGATTCTACAGGGGTTTAAAATTTCAAATTAGAATTTACCGCAGCGCGGTAAAATAAAATGATAGGAAAAAAATAAATGGTGAAATCTTTAGCTGAAAACTCATTCTTTCCAACCGTTAATTCCCCATAATTATACCTCTTAAGACAGGAGTTATTCAAGCCGATAAACTTTTTCATGCATGCCGCCCTAACCTGCCACTATAGACACATGATTTGTAAGTCGTTGTCACGTCAAAAGTGCATATCAATATGGTGGACAAAGTTGATGATTGTGGAGATAATTCCGATGAAATTGGATGTGACGTTTTTATTTATTTTTTTAGAACACAACTTGTAGTGATTGGATGTTCCATTGCAATAACAATATGTGCGTACCATATTGGTGGAAATGTGACAAAGCTGATGATTGTGGAGATAACTCCGATGAAATTGGATGTGACGAAGCGTCAACTACAACTACTACCGAAGCTTCAACTACAACTACTACGGAAGCGTCAACTACAACTACTACGGAAGCTTCAACTACAACTACTGCGGAAGCGTCAACTACAACTACTATGGAAGCGTCAACTACAACTACTATGGAAGGTCAACTACAACTACTACGGAAGCGTCAACTACAGCTACTACGGAGGCGTCAACTACAACTACTACGGAAGCTTCAACTCAGAATTCAATTTCTTGTGGTCTGAATGAATTCCGTTGCAAAGGTAAACAGGTTTACATTATCTTTTCAATCTGCTTCATTGATATCATTCTTCTAAGGCAGGGTAATTAAACTTGTGTAATTCGCGGATCCCCTATTGAACTTTTTTTTTTGCTGACCCTTTTCTAATTGCATTTTATGTGACACTTCATGCTTGATTTTTGAATCAGTATGAATTTCTTGGTGTATATGTATAATAAAAGTGTAAAATGGCTTTTATTTATTAATCTTAAGGAAGTGGATTTGCAGCCAGAAGAATAAAAAACTATTTTAATTCCACTTCCTTAAGATATATCTATAATGTATATGGATATTTGAATTTTTGGTTCAATAATAAACTAGGAGTAAAATAGTCTGCATGCCTACCAGGCACTTCGATGCTATATAATAAAATAATATTTTTTACTTTTGAGTTTGTGGCTGTGATGTTTATTGAACCTAGGTCATTCCAATTTGGCTGATATCTCCAATTCTCCATTATAATAATATTTTTAATATCAATGGACTGTTCACCGCAAATTAAATATCTTCCATTTTATGAAATTCCAGTGTATATTTTATATTAAAAAAAATATATAATACAAATAATTTTTTAACTATAATTGTTTCGCTGACCCCCAGCAACCACTTCGTGGACCTCTGGGGTCCGCGGATTCAGAATATCCACTAAAAGGCTCCCTGATTTTAAAATTTATTAATTCAAAAACAAAAATAGATAGAAGAATAAAACAAAAAGTCTGTTAATTTTAAAAATCTGACACCTAACTTTCGAAATAAGTTACTAATTTGGTAACAGTTCAAGATCTATCCTTATCTCTGGAGCTCTGAGTGATAATTGAGCAGTGGGGGCAGAGGGGGAAGGGTGGCAATATTTCTAACTAATTTTTAATTTTTTTTTGTTTTTGCTATTGATATTTATTTTCGACTTATTTAATTTTAAAATCAGAGTCGACTGTTCCTGGATTGAATCCACAAGGTTCCGTCTACATCAGGGATGTCAACCTCGCGGCCTGCGGCCCGAGATGAACATTTTTGCGGCCCAGTCAATATATCACACGCAGGGGCGGCGCGTCCACTAGGCAAACTAGGCGGCCGCCTAGGGCGGCAAAAAAGGGAAAAATAAAAAAAAAAATTTTGGTTCAAAGCGGCACCCGAAAAAAAATTTGGTTCCGCGGGCGGCAAAAATTTAGTGTCTCTAAAAAAAAAGGTAAAAAATTTTTTCGGATTTTTTCGGACGGGAAAAAAAAAATTTTGGTTCCGCGCAAGAGAAAATGTTCCGCGGGCGGCACACGGGAAAAAATTTTGGTTCCGCGAAAAAAAAAACAAAAAAAAATTTTCGCAGAAAAATTTTTGATATCAGGGAAATTATAAGGAGGGGGCGGCAAATTAAATTTTTAAAGTTTTTTTTGGGGGGGGGGGGGCGCAAAAAAAATATCTTGCCTAGGGCGGCAGAATAGCTTGCGCCGGCCCTGATCACACGCCAAGTAAAAATAAAATAGAAATATGAATTAGAAACGAAACCAGCATATAAAATTATATTATACTTTATTTATAAACTTTTTTTTTTGCGGCCCACCTAAAGTTAAGCATTGTTTATTTGGCCCAAATTAACTTTTGAGTTTGACACCCCTGGTCTAAACAATCTCTCATTTATCTTACAAGATAAATTGTTATTGTTTTGGAGTCTTGGTTATTTAAACGTTTTCTTCTTTTTTTTCTAGATGGTAAATGTATCCCATCACCGTTTCTATGTGATGATAAAACCGATTATAAGGTGAGCCTCTGGTCCGTAATTCAGTGGTATACATCTCGCACTTATGTGCTAGGGGTCAAAAATTCAAATCCCGGTCGAAGAAATTTTTCCACAAGAACATTGTAAGTTTTCATAAAAAAATATCCCATCATCATTTCTATGTGATCTTTTTACTTAAATCAAGATATTTTTATATTACAAACTCAATAAACTTATATTACATAACTATTTTAAATAAAGCAATTTGTCATTAATTTTGTCTTATTTCCTTCATCATTGTTCATACACTATCTCCTGCATCTAATTATTAAATAAATAAATAATTATTTAATGTGTGTTCTAAAAAAAAAAAAATTTTTTTCTTATGCAAGTTATGTTAGGTAGAGATTTGTAGCCGAGTAATGTTTCTTAATTTTGGAGTTTAGGCTTTCTCATTTGTTATCATTAATAAAAGATTTTAATCCGGAGCGTAAATAACACCCCCGCAGACCCCGCAATGCGGGGGCGCAGCAGTTCAAGGGGCGCAGAGACCCTGGCGCATAAAAAAAAATATATATAAGAATTTAAAAAATAAAATTCATAAATTAAATTAACTATTTTTAGAGATTTAGAAATTTTTTGTGAAATTGTTTGAAATGCACTTTAGTGATGTTTTTCAGATTTTTCAAATTCATTTTCCGGCTCTTCCTTCCATAGAGCCAATGTTAAATCCCCATATGGGGATTTGCATGTTAATTTCTATCCATAAGGGGCCCTCTTTGGAACTTAAAAAAAATTTTTTTTCCAATTCTTATGAAATTTTGTATTAATTTTGGATTCTCTATTGTGTATAAAATATCCAAATATGAGATGAAAATTTTGAAAAATAACCATAGTTTATTTCAAGCAGTCAACAGCCTATGGGTATATGATACCACAGAACACAACTTTCGATTACCGAAGGTAAGAGAAAGTTGTGTGCTGTGCTTTAAATCACACCAGATTTTTTTTTGGGGGGTACCTGTGGCAACAATCATTGTAGTTTTTTTTTTTTTTTTTTTTAAAAAAACATTCACACTTTTTTCTCTTTCACACCCCACACATTCACACTGTCTTTTCGGCAGCTCAGGCCATATAAGACATTTACGATAACCGTTATTTATGAATTTATATATATTAGGGGGTCCAGGCTTTTTATTTAAGCCATCTGGTATCCAGATGGCTTAAATAAAATCATCGGACTGCCTGGGGTCCGAACCCGCGACGTTTGGTATATGAGGTTAGCACGCTAACCTCTACACCACGCCCCGTGGGCAATCATTGTAGTTACGCCCTGAATTTAATTTTCGATTTAACTGTTTTTTTGTTAAAAATTATTACAACGTTTCGGCCACTCATTCTGTGGCCTCCTTCCCCCTCCCTTCTCTACCCAACAATGGAAAAAGCTAGCGGCGTCACTGCTCGAGGATAACAAAACTCAATTTTTTCGAATATTTTGTCCTGAAAACCATTCCATAAAGCAAAATTTGTCTAAAAGAAAATACATTTAATCTTATTAATAATTTATAGAATACATTGATAATTATAGAATTTTAAAATTTTATATTTAATAGTGAATAGTTTGTTTTCAATTCAAATGTTCATTTAAAGATTAAATTGTAAGCTGGTTTAAAGATGGCGCATAAGCGCTCGGCAAAATTCGGCTAGCTTCGGCTCCTTCGTGAATTATAATTTCTCACTGGCAAGCAGGCAGCCAGCGTTTTGTTGATTTTTTACTTAGTCAACCGATGAGTTTGCATCAAGAAACATTATACCTCGATATGTTGATTGCCAATTTTCTTTAAAAAAGATCATGCTTAATTCGAGAGTTATTCATTTAAGTTCTATTTTATTTCTCGCATTTGTAATCCCATTAATTTCAACACAAAGACATGGATTACCATCAACTAAACTTCATCTCACCCCAGATGATACGAGAAATCTTCAATCATTCGAATTCACCGATGAGTTTGAAGAAAATATTAATCACGTAAGAAAGAAAAGAGCCGAACCCCAAATCAGGAATATAACAACCAATGTAAGTAGTTTTTTTAATGTCATTTGTAAATAAATAAATAGAATATTAGGTCTATTAAAAAAATTTAGATTAAGCTTAAAAAATATCAATATTTTTATACAAATACAGTGTACACATTTTAAATCATTTATTTATTAATAAAAAATTTATATACTACTGTATTATATTTTATTTGAATTTTAATATTTAAGACGTAATTAAAAAATTCTATTGTTGTTTTGTTTTGATTTTTTTTTCGATTTTCAAAATAAAAATTTAAATTCATTATCGACTCTTAAATTGAATTTAAAAATTTTTAATTAGTGATTTAAACACTTTTATATTAAAAAACCTCTCCGCACATTTTGATCAATATTTTGATTAATATTTATATATAACATTTATTTTTTAAATTCATTCGTCTTGTATTTTTTAACTCAATGATTTATTCATCTAATAATAGTGAATAAATTTGACATTTGTTGTAAAATTTCTTTGTTTGAAATATTAATTATCTAAATAAGATAAGAATGTAAATACTTATATAATTATCTCAAGATAATACAATATAATCACCCTAAAAATATTTTATTTTTGTACTTTGAAATATATTGTCTGGCTTTTTGGTGGGTTATATTTCAAAATATATAAAGAAAGTATTTTCAGGGTATATATTATATCTTGAGATAATTAAATAAGTATTTACATTCTTATCATATTTAGATAATAGATATTTAAACAAAGAAATTTTATAACAAACGTCAAAGGGGGATGGCTTCTTTGTCAAACAATTGTAAGTTTTGGAGACCAAAGGTCAGGCAAAATTTTATGATTATACCTCCTTCAATTGTAAGAGTTCCAATTCTAATTAAATTCAATTTTTATAATTCAATTGTAAATATACACTCTTTTTAACACTAACAACTAAAGGAGGGAGAGTAATAAAAAATTTTCCTCAAGGCCCTTTCTTTGAAATTAGATTTAAATAATTTTGTTTTGAATGAAATAAAAGTCCTATTTTATCATCAACATTTGATTGATACTTGAAAAATGTAATTTCAATAAATTACGAAATCTGATCAAATATTGATTTGAAACTTGGATAAAAAGATTTTCAAATATTTTATTAATTTAAAAATTAATAGCCTAATACATCTGTCATCGCAGTGAATAAGTGGTTAAGTCGATTTTTGTTAAGTGGAAGCAGCAGTTGCGTAACGAGCTCAACTCGCGCCCGGGGCACAATTTTTAGCGCCCCCCCCCCCCCCCCATTCAAAAACTATATAATATTGTGATGATGGCTGAACTGTTAGAAGATATGAGTAGGATGGCAGCCAGGAGAGAAATCAGACAAAAATTCAATCAATTTTTATCTAATTACGATTGCCGACGTTTCGGACGCAAATCCCGCCCTTCCTCAGGACAATCGATAATCAATGAAATACAGATGGACGTATTTTTTTTAATTAACAATATAAAAACACAATTAATGCGAAAGCCGTCAATGAATGACAGTGAAATATATACAGTACAAAACAATGCATCTCACACCCGTGAATTGTGTTTTTATAATGTTAATTAAAAAAATACGTCCATCTGTATTTCATTAACTATCGATTGTCCTGAGGAAGGGCGCGATTTGAGTCCGAAACGTCGGCAATCGTAATAAAATTAGATAAAAATTGGTTGAATTTTTGTCTGATTTCTCTCCTGGCTGCCATCCTACTCATATCCATAAAATATTATATGTAAAATATACTCGCAAATTAATAAATAAATAAAGTAAAATAAATAGTCATAGGCTCAAGCTAGGCTTTAAATTTGAGACAAAATTATCGAACAATTTTTTGTTTTGCGGACCATTTGACTCCCCTTTGTGAGTAGCGCCAACTTTTTTAAAATTTATTTATTTCTCATTACAGATTACCGAATTAAATGACAGCCACCTTCAACTGATGGTCAATTGGGCAGGCGAAGACTCCGATGTGATTATCTGTTTGGCCCGGAATCCAACACCTCATCTTCTCGACAACTTAGGACCTACTATTCAAGTTACCTCACCAAGTGCTGTTTATGTGTCCTATAATTATGGTGATTCGTTTATAAATCGTACCGAGAAATTTGCTTCTGCAAGTCTAGATAAATTCTTCAATCATCACAAGTTCAACACGCATGTGAGTCAACAATTTTTCATTAGAATTTCCAACATAACTTTATTTTAAATATATAGCATACACTAAAATAAAAATTTGATCTGATTAATTTCCATTTAGGTTCATAATTGTGAGTTGTTGACCGAATCCAAACCTTTATAATCAAAATCTTCTTTAGAGTATGCTCACATATATTTCTAAATAGGTTCTTATTATTTCCGAATTATCTTTATTTTCAAATATTAGCTAATCCATTGACGACTCTCTTTCTTGGCGTCTTGATCATCATCTCGTGCCCAAGGGCGGATACAAGGGGGGGGGGTAAAGGGGGTAATTACCCCCCCCCCTCCGAGATTCGAAAAAAATACCTTTTTTTCGCAAAAAAGTTTATTTTTAATGTAAAATTTTTAAAATTAATACTTAAAAATTTGATGTGTATTTATATTCTGGCAAACAAGTACAGAATGCGCTTTTAAATTACCGAAATTAAAAAAAAAATAGTGTGCTGTGTGACGAGTCACACCAGATTACCCCCCCCCCCGAGAAACACCTTTGGATCCGCCCTTGCTCGTGCCAAGGGCGTCCGCAGGATTTTTTGCAGGGGGGGGGGCAAGGATTTTTTGCAGGGTGGGGGCAAGTCACTTCCAGATAAGTTAAAAAAAACGTATTTTGATATTAATAATGTTATACATCTCTTAGTATTTAAAGCTTTCTCACCGCGGCAAGGTGGATGTATACTGTGAAAGGTTTTTTTGTATTTTTTTTTTGTTTTATACATTTTTTTGTATCATTTTAATTTTCCAGGGGGGGGGCAAGTGCCTGGTTGCCCCCCCCCCCCCCCTGTGGACGCCCATGTCTCGTGCTGCTCATATATAAAACAATAAGACCTTGCATTTTTCATGGCTACACTATTTTATTTCATTTTTTAAAATTTCATATCAGTCAACCATAATTTTTGAACCTTCCGAAAAACAAACAAACACATTAATTATAAATCAGAATTTAAATTGATAAAAGATAAAAAAACTTTGAAATCGTTTTTTTTTTTTGTATTGATTGAAGCTTAAATAAATTGTATTGATATAAGAGAAAAATATTAACACAATAATATTAAGAAAAGTAGATTTATAGCTGGATGAAAGATGTTGATGATTAGCAGGATGATGAAAAGAAAAGCATTTATTTCATTTATTTAAGGCCCATTAAGTCATCGTTTCGGTCTAGGTCGATACCATCTTCAGAGCTTATGGGCCTTAAATAAATGAAATAAATTCTAGTTGCTTTTCTTTTCTTCATTCTGCTACTCATCAACAATAAAATTAATTACTAAAAGTAATAATTAGATTTTTTTAACCTATATATTTACACCAAATCACAAAACACTCATTTATTGATCTAAAAGACTTCCTTTGATCTTTTATTACTTTGACACTTATAAATAGCGACAAATGCAATATTATTTAAAAAAAAATAACAAAAAATTATTAATCTATAATTCTACTTTTAGAATTTTTTGATTTCCAATTCGAAATTTTCAATTGCATCACGCATTTTGCCTGGGTATAATTTATCTCAAAGGCAATAAAAATGAATAATCATGACTTTTTCTTTTGCAAAAAATTATTAATCTTTAATTCTTCTACTTTTAGAATTTTTTGATTTCCAATTCGAAATTTTCAATTGCATCAGGCACTTTTCCTGGGTATAATTTATCTCAAAGGCAATAAAAATGAATAATCATGACTTTTTCTTTTGTTTTCTTCGACATTAAGTCGCTCCCATAACTCTTGATCAGTATTCGATTTTAAATAGATATTGTTTGGCAATGACTTTATTTATCAAGGATGGAAAGAAATTTTCTTGCCTAATCTCAAGTATGAGCCAAATCTCGCATGACAGTTTTATTCATTTCATTATGACGCTATATAACTAAAATAAAAAAAAAAATATTTTTACGAAGTTGCATCTTTAATTTATTTGTTCAAAGGTATTATAACATTGGGTCAAAAAATAACCATAAACTCTGAAGGAAATCGTTTATGATTAGGGCCTCTGCCAAGTCCCAAAAATAACTGACTGTTTAGAGAATAAAATACTGATTAATTTAAAAAAAGCTCTTATACAGGATCACCGATTCATTTCACCTGTTTCATCTCTTGAAACAGATCCTGGATAGCATGCGTTCTGATAAACTGCCAATTTAATTAAAAAAATTAGCCTAAATAAATACTGTCAGATAATATTTATCTTCGTTATAAATATATTTTGTTTTTAGGATATCTAATGGAAAAAAAACAAAACATCTAAACCAACATCATCCTATTATAAGTCTTGAAATACACTTTTTAGGCTTTTAAATTCTCACCCTCACGGCTGACGTTTCGGCTTTGGATCTAGGGCCGAAACGTCAGTTGCAATCGTTCTTTTTTCTGACTCCATCACTATTTTCTTTCTATACATTGATATCTTGTATAATCTTTATTAACGATATAAATTAAATTATGAAAATTATTAATATATAGATTATTTATTATTACTTAATGTGCCAGGACGTTTCGGTCGCATATAAGAAATCCTCAGGGCTAAGCCATTGCCAATATATTGATCCTCCATTGGTCATATTGGCATAAGACATTATTAGTATAATAAATCCAATTAAGACAATATAATAGATCCAAGTGATTCACTCACTCTGTCTGTTCATAATACATATTTTACCATTGTATTTATTATATTAATAATGTCTTAATTGGATTATTATTATTATTTTTATTGGATTAGATTATTGGATTGGATAAATGTATTATAGACAGACAGAGTGAGTGACTCACTTAGATTTATTATATTACTAATGTATTATGCCAATATGACCAATAGAGAATCAATATATTAACAATGGCTTGGCCCTGAGGGTGGTCCTATATGCGACTGAAACGTCGGCCCTGGCACATTAAGTAATAATAAATAAATTGAAAAAACTACGAGCTGCTTGCTCATTGGAGAAATCCAGAAACCTTTAATCTACATATTATCAGCTATACACCTCTGCCAAAAGAAAATTATATAGTAGGCTGGGAGGAGTAGAATAATGGGTTTGGAGAATAATTAACCTGCAGTTTATCGCTCCACCTGATGTTCTTTATTTAGCAGATATTTCGATGCACATGACAAGCATTATCTTCAGTACCGTGAGGATGTAAAAGGTGGGCTTGGTTTAATTGTATTAAATGCCTTAGGGGCGTTATACATGTTTATGAGGTGCCTTCTATAAGCAGATGACCGTCTGTGTCCAATGCAGAATTGCTTCTGCTTATACAAGACACCTCATAAACATTCTCCAACCCCAATAAAAAAGTTTCAAGAGTTTTTGCCTATCGTTTTATTTGGCTTCCTTTTGGATCAAAAATTAAAAACTCAAGACACCCCAAAAAACATAAATTTCCATTTTATTGAAGGAAGAGGGAATCAAATGATTGGGTTGTCTCCCTTACAAACGGGTCCACTAAATTTTTCCAATTTTCTCTTTTATATTTTTTTTTACAATCTTTGCTCTGAATAGAAAACCGTATTCTGCTTTTCAGCCCTTTTTTTATACTAACCCGTTATATTATTCATCTAACAATAAACACACAATT
>JAKCPI010028473.1:0-16510 GCA_023213315.1 Euborellia annulipes | reverse complement strand
TGGGATCCGAAACCGCGACCCTTGGTATACAAGGCAGGCGCGCTACCAACTACACCAAGCCCGAGCCTAAGAAAAATTAAAAGCAAACGAGCCAATTAAAATTAATTAAATAATTAAAACTCTCAAATGAAAAATAATAAAAGTTTTTATATAATTAAATTTTTATTTTTTTTCCTTGGAGTGATCGGGGATGGAACTCGGATTGGATCAAGACAGACAGACAGACGGACACTCCACCATTATATACAGTAAATAGATAAAAGAAGATTAAGATAAGAGGGTGGACTTTTTTAAATAACCCAGATATGTATTTTTATTATTGATTCCCTGTAATGAGTTTAATGAAAATTGCGACACTTCATTAAGAAAGGCGAGGGTCCGCCGCAGGTGGCTCGAGCCAGTTGGAGTGGGAGTCTACTAGGGGGGTTGAAGAATTTGAAAATCTTATAGCACAGTATCTATTTACATATATAATTCGCTAATGTCCGCCTATCTGTCCGTCTGTCACGCTCTATTTGGACAACTTCCCGTTTGAAATTTGAAACGAAATTTTTTATACTTTAAAAGGATGCTTCTAGGAAATACAGGAAAATTATTTTCATCCCGAAATTCCTTTTTGAGTTATTAATTCTTAAAGTTATGATTTCTCCCATAGGAAAGGTATAGATAAATATTTATTTATGTATTCTTTGCATTTATGTATTCTATGAATGGAAACAAATTATCAAGTAGGTACTGGATTGGAATAGGAATAATAAATTTATTTTCATAATTAAGAAAAGACTAGCCCCCGGGCTTGGTGTAGGAGATAGCGTGCTTATCTTCTATACCGAGTGTCACGGGTTCGGATCCCAGGCAGTCCGATGATTTTATTTAAGCCATTTGGATACCAAATGGGTTGCCGAAAAGACTGTGTAAAAAAAAAAAAAAAGAAAAGACGAGGGTTCGCCGCAGGCTGAGGGGGGGGGTCAAGTGGGGCGACGCCGCTTCATCAAAAAATTCATCAATTTTTGGTGTAATTGAAGACAAACAATTTAATCCGAAAATAAATAGATTCGAGAGCAGGCAGGGAAAGCGAATGGCCTCTTGTTCGGCCTTGAACTTAAATTCGTCCTCGAGATGACCGACCGACCGATCACCACTGAGGGACGTGAGACTCGCAAACAACAGCAGCCTTTTTACTTTTTTTTTTTTTTTTTTTTTTTTTTTGTGCTCGTCTCCCTCGACTGACGAGACGATTTACTTACCTTTAGTTACTCATCGGTTGAATGACTATCTATCAAACTACTACCCACCTATTTCTTTCTTTCGTTCTTTCTTGGTACTCACAGACACCCGGCTTTTAATTCAAAAAAAAAAAACATTCTGCAAATCAAGTCAATAACTCTCTCCCTTTTACTCTCTCTTACCTATATGTAGAACGGGGTACTTTGTCACAATATTCACTTATTCATTTGTGATTTTTTTACCAGGGTTTTGGTTAGTGTTTGAGCCAAAACAAATATGTAAAATAAATGGTGTATAACCTTGTACAGTGAGCGCCACAATTAAGTACACACCTGATAGCTAAGTATATGGTATATAGTGAAATAATGTTGTTGCCGTCCCCTGCTCTAAATGATTAAAAATAAAACGGTACCCTTATTCCTGAAAATCCGTCAAGTAGTTTTGAAGTTAATGCATTATAAAGGAAAAGTTGAAATTAAATCTCTCAATTATTTTTTAATTATATATAAATATTGAATTTTTTTTCTTATAACTACTAAAATTCTATTTAAATTTTCATTAATTAAATTTTTATATTTTAAAGATGAATGTAATTCAATATATTTCATTATTTAAATTAATATTTAGAATAAAAATTATGAAATTTAATTATTGTTTAAACTACATGTACTTAACTGATTTTTATGGGATTTTAAGAAATCTAATAGCTTTTTTAAATTCCTATTCTAAACAGCCCTTTTAGTTAAATATTCTAAAAGAAGTTCATTTAAGTCAATTAAAGAAAAAAAAAAAAAAATCAACTCTGATAAATTTATTTATTCATAAAAATGTCAAAGGAAAAATGATACTTTGTTAGAAATTTTTTGTATACTGTACAAATCAACCTTGAACTTTAAATTTTATTGAGGACAATTACCCTTTGAACCCACGCAGGTGGGTGAAAAATATGCATAGGGATTATCAAATGACATTTATACGAAACACTAAAAAAAAAATAGCCTATTTATTTTATATCAAATTCCTTAATTTATAAATTCTTTTTGTAAGAAATAATTTAATTTTGATTTCTAATAAAAAAATCTTAAAACTTGAATTATTCATTGCAAATAAGAAAAGAAATCCGTCAAGTAGTTTAGAAGTTCATGCGAGAATAAATAAAAATTAATTAAATCTCACAATTATTATTTTATAATTAGTTAAATATATCAATTTTCATTAATTTAATTTTTACTTTTTTTATACTTTAGTTAATATTTTCCATTATTTAAATTCAATAATAGAATAATGATTGTGAGATTTAATTAATTTTTAATTTCCACTTGAACTTAGAAACTACTTGACGGTTTTTTATGGGGCTTTTTTCTGATTGATAATTTCCTTTGATTCTAGATTTATATTTAGAAATATTTATTTAATAAGTAGACAATTTCAAAAAAACAAAAATGTTGTCTTGGGAGTTGACCCTCCACCCCTCCTTCCAAAGGTTAATTAAAATTAAAATTAAATTGCTATCTAAATTTAGTCAAGAATGAAATATATTTATTTATTTTTTTTTTTTTTTTTTTGCTAGAATTTGAAGATGGCTATCTTTTTCGTTGCGAAATTGTGTATAAATCAGTTCATGAATTCTAAGAATGAAATCTCAAAAAATATCATATACAATATATATAAGGAAAACCACAAAAATTTCACTTTTTTATTTTTTTTTTTTCTGTGACACGGAGCTATTTAGCCCACCAATATATAAAAATACATAATAATTAGTAAATTAATTTAAAAACAAAAAAATTAATATATAATCATACTAGCCGTCCTCTGAAATGATTTCTTCATTCTCACCTTGGCTTCCTTTAAAGCCATTTAACTTATATTTCCTTTAAAATTTAATAATTTTAATTTTGTTGATATTCAACGAATACTCCGATACTGTCATAGGTATTTTAAACAATTTTTATGATTTTGTTGGTAAGCGAGACCTTCCGGGAATTAAACTCAAAATCTCCAGGCTATCTGAGGATCCGGACCCTCAACCATTCGAACAAAAGAACGCCAACTATATTTGTTGATGTAAGAGAGAATCTTACTTAAGCTGGAGATCCTGGGTACAGTTCGCGGGAGTTCGGGCCACTAATAAATAATTTTTTTTTTTATTTAAAATTTAAATCCTAAATGAATTTTATAGCCTCGAAGTTCATCAATTCAATTGAAACATGAGACGGGATGCGAACCCCTGACCTCTAGCACAAAAGGCAAGAATTCTACCATTGAGCTTTTTGAAAAAAAAAAAGCCCATCAAAATTCGTCAAATAGTTGCAGAATTCAAAGATATCAAATTAAAAGTTGAAATTAAATCTCACAATTATTATTCTATAATTAATCATATAAAATAAATATTAAATTTTTTTTTTATTTTTAAATATTATAATTAAAATTAATGAGACCCAAGCAAAAGGGAAAGGATTTAATTTTCACGACCCGGCAAAGGCGGGCTCTGAGCATCTAATAGTCAAATCAATTTATTGAAATTAAAAGAGAATTTTTCATGTATAGTTGAACGACTCAAGAGAAAGAGAGAGAGGAAGGATCATCTTCATACCTCCACGTTCTCTTTCGATGAACCCAAAAAGAGAAGAAGAATGAAAAGTGAAGAGAGAGAGAGAGAGAGAAACACAATAAAGTGAGTGAGAGAGCGCGCGTGCGCTTAAGCCCGTTGCTAATTTAAACAAGATTTTTCTCATCTTTGCATAGTTTACTGATGAATCAACGGAAACTTCAAAAAAAAAAAATCTCTCACTTGATTAATTTGTTTTGTGTGAAACAACAACAACAACAACAAAAAATTGCTTTTATTAATTTGCATAAAATTAAAAAAATAAAAGCAGGGGCAGAAATTTTTAATAATTTTTTTTTTAAAGGGAATTTATATTTTTCTAATTATTTAAGTATTTAATTAAATTCCCCAGACCAAGTATAGAGAGAGAGAAGGTATTGGATTCATGTCAAAAAATTCGATATCGATATTTTGAGGTAAATAACAAGGAACGGCCGGCCATTTAGCGTTATTCAATCAGGAGGAATAAAAAAAAAACATTCTATTAACGCTAAAATATATTTGCATTTCTTTACGTAAATGTTTAATTAATAATTCCTTCTTATTAATTATACAACTAAAGTCAAAAAAAAAGAAGAGAAAGTTTTAACGCCGTACTTGGTAGGTATTTGTATTATTAATTAATACCTAGCTAGCTAACATCATAAAATGCCAATAGAGAAAAGAAAAGAAAAAAAAGGCTCGGCTCGCTATTTGTTCAAATTTCATTTTCATTAAATAGCGGGAGTTAATTAATCATATTTTATTTATTTATTTTTTTTTTAATTAAAATAAAATCAACAATATTTTTTATATATTAAAATTTTAATATTTATATAAATTAATTATTGAACAATGATTATGAGATTTAATTTTAAATTTGAACTCGGAAACTACTTGACGGATTTTCCAAAGCTCGCTTTGATAATATAATACTATTGGGCCAAGCTTGGACCATTGGTGACTTCCCAGTTTAATAATATAATACCATTGGGCTAAGCTTGGACCATTGGTGACATCCTAAGGCACGGTTTAATATTATTATTAGGAGAATTTTTAATCATAGACCACATTTTTGTATTAATTATTTATTAAAAATATATAAATACTGTACAACGTTTCGAACTGCTTATTCTGCAGCCGTCATGTCCGTTACGTGCCTTTTTATATACAGCGACGTCAACGCCATCTATCGGCATTTCTGTGAAGTTAGATTCAAATTTTCCCGCTATTTTCATTCATTTCCATGAAGTTGGTCACAATTATCGAAGCCAGTGTTTACATAAAAAGCATGCTGTCACAATAAGTTTCTTGAATTTGATTTTAACATAGATGTTATAAAATATATTATTATTAAATCATTCCAAAATTACACATATATATAGGCTACATTAATAAACACACTCGGTTTAATAATATAAAATTATTGGGCCAAGCTTGGTCCATTGGTGACTTTCAAAGGCTCGGTTTAATATTATAATACCATTTGACCAAGCCTCGGACCAGACTTGGCCAGCAATGGCAATTCCTATCTGGGTCCTACTGCCCCTTGAAAATTTTAATTTATTTATTTTTTTAATAAAAATTCTTTTCTTTTTCTATCCTTATAAATTTTTATTAAAAAGTTGCTGTATTTTTTTCTCTAATTGATTTCTTATCTTTATTTATTGATATTTATTTATTTATTTATTTTATTTTTTTTTTTAATTCATCCATTTGAACTGATTATCGTAAAATGGATGAATAAATAAATAAATTCTTCAAGAGTTGTGTGTATCTCTCTCTTTCTATGTCCCAAGCATATAATGGACTTGAAAGAGTCAAGTCAAGAACCCGAGTTTGGAATTTCATGCATATCTCCAACTTCTTTCTCGTCTCATTCTTATAGGCTACTCGTAATATCTGTGATGGACAATAAAGAGAAAAAAAAAAAATTATGGAATTATAGATATTTAAAATCTGGAGTGAGTTAATGCACAGCACACAACTTTCTCTTACTTTCGATAATCGAAAGTTGTGTACTGTGTGATTGCCACACCAGATTTTTCGTGTCGAGCTATATTTAGTAGTGGAAAATTTTTTTTTTGAAATGTGTAAAAAGTTAAGGGGACCTCCTTTTTAATCGAAATTAACATGCAAATCCCCATATGGGGATTTAACATTTGCTCTATAGAAGGAAGAGCTGGAAAATGAATTTGAAAAATCTGAAATACATCAATAAAAAAGTATTTCAAAAAATTTTACTGATATATGGACCCTGTTACGCATTAGTATGTCAAGCGCCACCTACCGAGTTTTGAGAAAATTAACATTAAAGTTTTTTGTTTTCATTGGATCATATATAATTTTTTTTTGTCAATTGTGCAAGTAACATTAAATATAAATTTTTTTAGGACATATTTCATAAAAAATACTATTAATTATAGCATGTGAAACAATATTCGGTGCTTAACTCAATTTTTAATTTTTTTTGGCGCTTGACACACTATTGCATAACAGTGTCCATATATACTTCATAAAGAGCATCTAAAATTGATTTATAAATTAGACATTAAAATAAGAGATGTAGATCGTATATAAATATATATATATATAGATAACCTCTATTGCTTTCTAATCTAATAGTTTGAAATCGTTTAGAAGAGCGAAGATATATGTACAATAGTACCTAATTATCGTCATTACAGATAGACAGATAGATCAGCCACTGCTGCTGCTGCTGCCTGCACTTGAATGTCAGTCAGAGGCCGACCGACCTTGATGACGTCAGATTCAAGGGTCACAATTTAGCTGCGTGAAATAGAAAAAAAAAAAAAGAATTCGACCTTTAAATTCTTGATACGTGGTATTACACCCGTTAGGAATAACATTTTTAAACCTTTCAAATTTTATTTCATAACTTTTAAAGGAAGGGGGAGAAACTGACTGTCTGTGAACAAAATATCTCAAGAACGAAAAGAGCTAGGAGGTTAGAATTTTATATTTAAGTTTTGTACTCTCCTGGACCGTGAAAATAAGCTTTTAAACAAAATCGGCCAAAGAGTACTAATACTTTACTGATGTACTTTTTCAGTTTTTTTCGATTTTCTCAAAATTCGCTCCAACGATTTTAATTAAATTTCATAAATCAATTATTTTTTAGATGCTCTTTAAAATGTATATTCTCATTTTTCTCTTGAAATCTTTTGAAGCACACTTTACTCTTGTACTTCATATAAATATTTTCCCATGTATCTTGAATTATAATTTATCGGCGGAAACTAAATATATATCGACACAGTGTGTGTGACGAACACGGAACACAACTAAAGATAAGAGAAAGTTGCGTGCTGTGTGACTAGTCACACCAGATTGTCTCCATTTCCTGTCTTGTTGATAATTTCACGTTAATAAAATGAAGATGATTGAAAACAACAATACCACAGATCCTTGCTATTTATTTTTTTTCTCTTTTTCTAATATTGAACAAAAAAAACAAAAAAACAAAAAGACTCATTTGTTTATAACAAAAATGCAAATTGTTTTTGATTGTTTTTTAGAGCGGAAAAATTGTAAATTCCAACCAAGGACGGTTAGACGGTTGGCAAAGAAAGAAAGTCAAAAGGCAAAAGACAAGAAGAATCAATTTTTCTTTTCCGCCCGAAAGAATTTCTATGTTAGCGACGATTCTATTATCCTAGATACATAAATAAATTCCTTCTACTTATATAAATACTGTCTTATTATTATAGGATTATTCAAAAAATTCATTGTATACTAGCCGCAAGAAAAACTCCAAAATGAGAGAGAAAAAAATATATAATATATATATATATATATATATACGCTCTACATCTCCTAGTTTCATTTATAATTAAAAATCAAAAAAATTAAATTTCACAATTAAATTGAAATTTAATTTAAATAAAATAATTTATAAATTTAAATAATTAATAATGAATAATAAATTAACAATTGAAAGAAGAGAAGAATTGATTTATTAATATTAAAAAAAAAACTTTTTAAATTTAAACACCAAAATATTTTTTTTTTCGCGTTCCCGTTATTTAAATATTAATTTAAAAAAAAAAATCATTAGAATTGGGAAAGAAAGAGAAAAAAAAAAATTTTTGCCTCTTAATCAAGCAATAAAAAAAAAAAAAAATGCGAGTGATTTTTGAATAAATTAAAGAGAGAAAGAAGTGGGCGCGAAAAAAAAAACATTCAGAAGTTAATAATAATAAATGAAAACTGCTTGAAGTTGAGTGGGAAAATTTAAATAATTCTAAGAAATGAATTTAATTAATAAATACAATCATTTTAGTAAGATGCTCTTTAGCTTCTGAAAATTTTGTATAGAAAACCTTAAATGGCTTCAGATACCACAATGGAAAATAAAAAAAAAAATATATTGTTATAAATATAGGTCTATTAGATTAATTAATTGATCAAAATAATTAGAAATTTAATTTTATTAAACAATATATATTTATTTTTTTTTATTTTAATTTCCAATAGATAGATCAACAATGATAATTTTTCTAATTTCACGTTAAAATGAACATATTTTCTTATCCTGTATGCTTATTGTCTTTTTTTTTTGCATGGTTTTTGTCTCGCTAATTATTATTCCTTTTAGTATAATTGATATGATAAATATTAATAAATCGTTTAGGTTATAGATCTAGATTATGAGACAATCAAGATGGCGGCCTCGACAATTTCTAAACAATAAATAACCTCAATATCTTTCATCATTTTGAACTTTAGTCTATGAAACATACAATTTGCAACATTATTAAAAGAAAAATAACTCATAATGAGAAATATATAATAAACAATAAATAGAATTTATATCATTTTATTTGGATGACTAAGCAAGGACGCTAACTTATTTAATTTAATGAAATATTAGTAACTCGTGAATGATTGGAATTATCAATTAAAAAAAAAAAAAATAAATAAAACTAAGCATGAGAGAATTAATTTTACAACAATAAGTTTATATGTTTGTTTATTAGGTCTACCAACTGTTGTTCATGAAAATGACTAATAATTAATTGGTCACTACACTCAACAAGATAAATATGAATAAAAAGTGAATTTGCTTTCAAATAAAAAATAACAAATAAGACTTGTATGTTTGGCTGCCTAACTACCAGGCGTTCTTTAATTTTAATTCCATCTGTATGTCAGCAAGAGAGTGAAGATGTTACACACAAAAACGGAAATAAAATAAATTATTAGTATTTTTTTCTTTTTGCAAACATACATATTTTAATTGATAAATATCATATTTCATTGATTATTATTTTTTATAATAATTAAATTAAACCATATTTTCCGATTGAAATGATCAATTAATTTTTATAGGTTAAATAGGATATCATTACAAGTGATGTAGATTATATATAGTTATATATTTGAAATTAAATTTTAATTTTAATTTCTTTTTTTTTTCAAAACAAATCTTTATTTATTTATTCCTTTAAATAAATAGATAAAATTTAAAATATTTAAATTGTTGTTTATAAAATACGATAATTAGACCAATTTATAAGAGATATTTAATTTAAAACATTAATCAATAAAAAAATCAATTAATTAGAAAATCACTTGGTGATATATTTCAATTTGTTTATTTATACGAATAAATCTTTGATATTAATTTTGATAATCATACGTGATATTTGAATTAATTTTGATGACATGAAATATGATGAATCAATAAACAAATTGAAACATATCATCAAGTGTTTTTCTTATTAATTTTTTTAATTTTTTTAACAAAATAGAGGTTTTGACCTCAAGTGATGTTATAATAATAATAATAATCCTCCTTCAACATCATTAAGTAGATTATATAACCGAAGAAAGGTCATCTGTGACAGGCACAAAGGGCGGAACCTTTGAACAGTGATTGACAATCGGAAATAAATTCAACCTTAAAACGATTAATTATGGAAAAATAGTTAGATGTAGAGGCTTATGCCAAATAAAAAAAGCCCGTTCTCCTCTCTCTCTCGACTTGTTGACCTCGGGCTTGGTGGGAGATGAACCAACAACTAACGATTACACAATTCGTTCTAATGGGATTACACTCCTCTTGGCTCGAAAAATTATTACGGTTTTTTTTTTCTGAGTGAAAAAGAGAAAAACTCATAAATTAGTCAAAAATCATGGAGAAAAAAAAAATAAATTTCAATTTAATCCACAACTGGAGACACTATTAAAGAATCTAGTGTGACTAATCGTACAGCACACAGCTTTCTCTTACCTTTCGGCAAAATAAAGTTATTTACTGTGCTTGTCACACTAGATTTTTTATGTGTCATTTAATTATTGTAATTTCTGCCGATATATGGGATGTTCCTCTACTAATTGGAAAATCACAGTTCCAAGCTATTCTTGGAATCCAATCGCTTATATTTTAATATAAATTAGTAATATTCGATTAAATGAACTTCAAACCCCCCCCCCCCAATACACAGTCCCCTGTCGTGACCCGGGCTCCAGGGAATAGCCCCCCTGCCCCCCCCTGTCTGCGTTTTCTTCGAAAATTTGATTTTGATCCACCACATTTATATCAAGTCCTGGATAAAATTTCAATAAAAGAAGCGGAATTTATTCTAAAAAAAAAAATTGGAAAGTTTCTCAACTTTATTATCTATTTATATTAAAAAAAAAGTTTTTATATGCAAATATATTTTATTTTTATAGTCCTGATTATGTTACCGAAACTCTATAATTACAACTCAATTGTCTAAACATAAATATTTAAAGATTTTCAATTAAAATTTTTTTTTTTAGATCATTATCTCTCTTTCTCTATCTCTTTCTCTAGTAGTGACGTATGACAAATTACGTAGTAGCAGTTGAGATGGTGTTGCTGGCTTCACAATGATTAATACCCACTAAAAAGATTAGGGTTATTATATTATAGTTGTGTGTTAACTGTTATGTTAATTCAAAATCTCCTCATCAACAACAACAGCAACAACAACAACAGAGGCTGTAATTTAATATTTTAGAATATAATAACTTTATAAAGAAGAAGATATAAAATTATTATTAACATATTAAACAATTTAAACGCCACGCCTCTTTGTCTTCATTTAATTTTTAAAATTATTATTTTAATTTTAATAAGAAGAGGTTATTGTATATAAATTTATATACAGTATACATTTCTTTAATTTATTATATTCAATTTTTACTTCTATACACTCTACATCTCTTTGATTCTCTTCTCTTGAAATTAGTTACAATTGAAAAAAAAAACTTATGGCTGCCTAACCTATAAAGGGTTCTTTAATTTTAAAAAGTAAAAAGTGAATCGTTTCTGTGTTATCCAACAGGATAGAGAAGACTTTTTAAAGTTGGTTCTATTAAAAAAAAAAAAATTGTCTTCAAAAAGAAACATAATAAAATTTAAATAATTGTCAGATATTTTTTTTTTAAATATTTAATTCATAGATATCATATTTCTTTAATTAATATTATTATTATACTTATTAATTTTTTTAAAAAATTGATTAAATAAATATTACAAAATTCCTGATTGATAATATAATTAAAATTGAGGTTATAACAGATTTGGATTGTTTTCCAAGGGATGTAGAATATATATAAATATATCTACATGTACATTCATAAGTATAAAATAAATTTGTGGTCACTTTTACCTTAAAAAATATTTATTAATAATATTCTAATTATTATAAATTTTAATAAATAAATAAAAATAAATACTTTCCATTTATTTGTTGAATTATTCAAATTAATTGCTTAAAAGAATTTACAATTTTGTGATTATTCAAAATTAAATATTCTAATAGATTGTATTATGAGAAGATATGCTATATTTGAAGGGTAGAGATTGGAAATTAATTAACGTCTTAAAAAGAAACCAGTTTGGGCTTTTGAAGGGACGCCGAATAAAAGTCAAAAGGGCGCCTAGGGCCTAATCAACTCTCTCTCTTTCTCTCTTTTGACATGAGATGGATAACTAACTGTAACTCTCAAGAAGAATGAAAATTAATAAAAAAAAAAAAGAAATAAAGAAATGAATATACAGTATAATAAAGAGAACAAACGATAGAGTGAGGTAGAATTAAATAATAGTGAAAGAGCCACGATCAGATCATTAAGTGGAAATTAGCTTAGACGGTGGCGCTACCAAGCGGCTCTTTCCTCAACTCAAAATTAATACCTCTTATTAAATTGAAATTTTCTATTTTATTTAATCACCTCCCTGGCACGTGACACAAAGCTTTTAAATAAAATCGGCCAAAGAGTACTAGTACTTTACTGATGTATTTTTTCAGTTTTTTTGGATTTTCTCAAAATTCGTTCCAACGATTTTGATTAAAATTCAAAAATCAATTATTTTTTAGATGCTCTTTAAAATGTATATTCTCGTTTTGCCCTCAAAATTGTTTGAAGCACACTTTACTCTTGTGCTTCATAGGAAAGATAGGAGAAATGGTTACTATGGTAACAAAATATAAATATTTTCCCATGTTTATAAATTTGACATCTTAAATTCTAATATATTGGGGGAAAATAAATATATGTCGACACAAAAAATCTGGTGTGACAAGTACAGAAGACAACTTTTGATTACCGAAGGTAAGAGCAAGTTGTGTGCTGTGCGACAGTCACACCAGATTTTTTTTTCTAAATTGTTACCATCAATTGATAATCTAACCTTCATGAGAGAATATTTGGCGTTAATTCAAGAATTTTTATTTTTCCCGTTCTCTGGCGCCAGCCAATACATAGAGAGATTCTTTTTATATTTCTTAATCATAGATAATGTTTTATGTTTCAATTATCATTTACTTCATACAAGTTTATGATTGCATAAAATAAAAGTAAAAAAGAATACAACAGTTTTTTTTTTTTTTTCATATTTTATTCTCATGGATTAAATTCCCAATTAATTTATGCAAGAAAGAGAAAAATGAGAGATAACTAACTGTTCAGGATATTTAAATTTGCAATTGAATTATTTATTTAAAAAAAACACTTAATTGTTGGTATTTTATAATAATGAAAAAATAACTTATATTCTTTGATTATTAAAAAAAAAAAAATAAAAAATGGCGGATGACGCTCTTCACTTCAAAAAGAAAATCATATTTTAAACTAAATAGTAATAAAATAAAATTCAAGTGTTGCATATCATTTTAACCAGAAGAAATGGCAGCTATTAAAAACCTTTAGAAAAAATATATGTTATTTAAGAAAAAAAAATGATAAATTGCCTTCCAAACATAATTTTTAAAGGTTATAATATAAATATTATTGAATTTTCAAGGGAAGAATGCAGTAAAAACAACACTCTTTAATCCGGAATTGTGAATGCTAGCCGGATTAAAGAGTGTTAAAAAATAGATGCTTTTATAAATAGGCTGCATTCTCGCCTTGACAATTTTCTTCTGTAATAACTTAATATACGGACTACATAAAAAATAATTATATTCTTTGGTTATTATTTTGAATTAAGAAAAAAATGGCGGATGACGCTTTCCACTTCAACAAAAAAAAATCAATTTTTAAACTAAATAGTAATAAAATTAAATACAAGTGTTGCATCTCATTTTAATCAGAAGAATTGCAACTATTAGAATATTTAAGAAAATAAAACTTTAAAAATTAGAAAATTTCGTTGTATGTTGGCCATATCAGAATTTTTTTTTCCCCTCCTAGATGATGAATCAAAATAGAGGAATGCCAAATCGAGTTGGTAATAGAATAAATAAGACGTGGGTAGGCAAGCAGGGCTTAGTTCATTTCGTCACTTCTTCTCTATGGCATCATCACTCAACTCTGACGTCACGCCGCGTTGCCTATCTTACAGGCGCGCTGTTAGAAATATTCGCAGCAGCAGTAGTCAAGAATGAATTTCAATTTGCTATTTTAATGATACCGGTTCTTTTTGTTTAACAAAAAAAAAGAGCAAACCAGAATTTTGTGTTGTGTCTACTACGTGTTTCGAATACAATTCATTTTTCTCTCCCTAGTTTTATTTGCCCATTTTTTTTTTTAATTTGAAACAAATTACCCAAAAAAAAAAGGATTCGATCCTAATAAGGCGTTAGGTATAATTTTCAGATGTTGTCGCATCTGTTGTTTCTCCTTTGTTATATTCATAGGTGCCATAAATTTAATATTTGTATTAATATCTCGTAAAGGAGACAAAGTCGGCCTTTTTATTTTTTATTTGAGATATTATTGATATTCGGTTATCTCTTCTTATCTCAATTCATTTAAATGATAAAAATACGAAAATTGAAATTTAATATATATGATTAATTATGGAATAATAATTGTGAGATTTAATTATTAAATTTTTAACTTTAATTAACTATATTAGGTATTTGATTTCTTTTCTATTTTATCAAAGACACAAATTTTGTCTATTTGACTCTCCGAAACTACTGGGCAGATTTTCATAGAGTTTTGTTTTAATGGGTAGAGAATTTTCCGGGGTCGTTTTAGGCTATCCTTATGTCAAATTAGGGGTAGGCAACCCCCTTTTAGGAGGTTCACAAATCTAGAATTCTTCCAGTGGAAAGCATTGTGTTCTCTCTCTCTCTTATGAAAAATTAAAGCTAATTAATTATAATAATGAAATAATTAAATCTCTCAAATAAATAAAAATAAAAATTGTTTTATAATTAAATTTTCTTTTTTTTTTTCAATAAATTCTTTCTTAAGAATCAACACAGTAGATAGTTAAAATACTTTCTCCCCCTAAAATTTTACATTTCAAAAAAATCTTTCGATTCTTTGCCACCCAAATTATTCTTATTTTTCCTAAGTTTTTTTTTTTTTTTTTTCCAAAAGTTAATTAAACCTTTATTTATTTATTACACTTTTTTTTAATAAATTTAAAATGACACTTCCTCAGAGTATAAATAAATTAGGTAATTACTGTCTTTTGGATCATCCTCAAAACAAACAAACTGATCTTCGTTTGTTTATTTTGAGCATACTTATTCCTAACAGATATATTTATGTTTATAGAATAATAATTAGGAGATTTAATTTGAATTTATTTTAAAATTTTTTAATTCGACAATGAAACTAGGAGATGTAGAGTGTATATAAATATATAAAGAATAAATAACTTCTTATTAATAAATTCTCGACAACTCATTTCAATTAATGATTGCCTTAATGAGAAAGAATAGCGATCATGTGCAAGAGCGAGGAATTTATTATCATGGGCGGAAAGTGAGCGAAAATATATATTTTTTTAACCATTTCAATTAATCATTGACTTTTCGATCACATTTAGGACCATTCACAAGTCCATAATAATAGAAATGATTAATTGTAATGATAAAAAAAAAATTAATATAATAATATTATATATAATAATATTTTCGCTCACTTTCCGCCCATGATAATAAATTCCTCGATCTTGCACATGATCGTTATTCTTTCTCATTAAGGCAATCATTAATTGAAATGAGTTGTCGAGAATTTGTTAATAAGAGGTTATTTATTCTATATATATTTATATACACTCTACATCTCCTAGTTTCATTGTCTAATTAAAAAAAAATAAAATAAATTCAATTAAATCTCTTAATTATTATTCTATAAACATAAATATCTATCGGTTAGGATAATTATGCTCAAAATTAACGAGAATCAAAATTTGTTCTGATATTAAATTGAAATAATATTTTTTTTTCACCTTTATATAATAGCCTAATTATATTGTTTATTATTTGCTATATAAAAAAAAAAAAAAAATTAATATGTTGTACACAAGAATGAAAAAGAATTTTTATTATTATTATTTAAAATATTTTAAAATAAATATTAAAGGAGAAAACTTGTTAGGTTAGCTAGTTAATATGAATAGCTATATAATTAATTAGAAATTTTTTTTTTCTTTTTTAAAGAAATGGTGCGCAACGAGAATACGGAAAATTTAATTTTCGTTTTCTTTTCTTCTTCTTGTTTAATATTATTATTATTATGATGATGATGAACAATAACAAACTTTATTTTTTAATACTAACCTCCCCACAAATTCATGATTTTGTGTATTTTTCAATGAAAACAGCATTTTATTTTATTTTTTTTTTTAAGACACTAATGGAGTTTTTATATTTGCATAACAATCAAATAAATATATTCTAATTAGGCCCTATGTATAATAAATAATTAATGAATAAATTGTATTAATTTTGTTTTTTAATTAGACTTTGAATCTAAGAGATGTAGATCGTATATATATACATATTGCGATATATAACCTCTTATTAAAATTAAATAAACTTTCGATTCTTAATATTAAATTGAAGAAAAAAAAAAAAACAAATTAGGTAAATACAGTATATTTTATTCAATCTACATATCTTTTGACCATAGGTAATTTTTTCCCATAGTACTCTTAATTAGGAACCGACCGAATATTCGGTTTCGGTTACGGTTTCGGCCAGTTTCGGCCAAAAATCATGGTTTCGGCCGTAGTTTCGGTTTCCGCCAAAAAGTGGCCGAACCTTTCGGCCGGCCGAAACCAGAGTCTGAAAAAATGGGATGAGACTCGCATGCAAAAAAAAAATAAAAAAGGTCAAATAATTTGCTCTTGAGGGAGAAAAAATTTTAGTCTCCCTAAAAAAAGGTAAAATGATTTTCACGGGAGGGAAAAAAATTCAAAAAAAAAAAGTAAAATGAAAAAAAATTTTT
>JAKCPI010028469.1:0-11051 GCA_023213315.1 Euborellia annulipes | reverse complement strand
AAAAATGTCTTAAACTTTGCCTTTTAATTACAAGTTTTAATCATAGATTAAATTAGCTATTAAAACACACAAAAAAACACAGAAGTTTAAAGTATCAATTGTTTTATGTAAGGTATAACAACTATTTTACATTATGGAATTGATAACTTAAGACATTACTAACATTTAAAACACTACTTGTCAGCAAGGACTCTAGTCACTGAATGAATGCTTGTGGAGACAGCCTGGCTTTTGGCAGACTGGTATTTGTTTTAACTTGCTCACAACCACAGACAGGTTCCAACTTGCTAGACCTGCAGAGACTGGATCAAGTGAATGCAAGGGAAATTTCTATTTCAGATAACATGTGCTTATCAAACTATTTAGCCTACAACAATATTTATTGTAAATTAACTAACTTTTCATGACATAGCATAAATTGATTTAATTTTATTTAAAATGTTGGTGTTTTATTTGTCTTAGTTTTTACTAATATTTTTATAAGACTAATTTAAAGTACAATGCATTCATATTTTTCATGAAAGCATTTATAGGACTATTATTAATCTCTACTATTAAACAGTTATTTAATTAGCACAGAGTGTTTATTTCATAACCATAGTTTAATATACACAAAGTGATTTTTCATAAAATGTCGTTTCACTACATTAAAATCATTATTATTTGGTCAAAACTGGGTATTTATGAAAAACAAGAGTCAGTAATAATTTTTTTAAACATAGACCCCATTACCATCCCATCATTATACTTTGCATAGTAGTTTATGAAAGTACTATCTATTTACAGAATTTTTTTGAAAATTTTAAAAGTGGTACTTTTTAGAAAAAATCAAAATCAAAAATTTGATTTACATTTTGAAAAAAAAAATTTATTACAACCTATGTCATGTTGTATGTCTCTGAAAAGAGCATTAAAAAAGCTGCAAAATGACACCTGTCCCACCTCTCTAACTCAATTAAGACAGCTTTTAGAGCAGTTTCAAAATTGTTTGTTCGTGGTTTTTTTGCGATTTTTTGAAAACTTCACAAGGCCGTATAAAAAAAACTATTCAAGATAAAAATTTGAAATTTTGTATTTTTATTCATATTAGCACAGCATATCAGTGTACCAAATTTCAAGAAAATCTAAAGTGGTGAGGTAAAATGGGTGTGTTGAGTTGACATGGAATGAATGACCCGTTCAACCATCCTATTTTTGAATTCAAGTTTGCAGCGAATTGGATCTTTTGAGACGACAAGCGATTTTGTTTTCTCGACAGAAACTTGCATATTAAATTTCTCCGCGATCTTGCCGAATTGGTGGAGGAGTCTCTGTAGATCGTCTTCAGATTCAGTAATAAGAACGGCGTCGTCAGCCTAACAAACAATATTAATATCTTTTTCTCCTAGGTTGTATCCTTTCATTCCTTTAATGTGTGATATTAATTCATCCATGATTAGATTAAAGAGAGCAGGACTTAAAGAATCGCCCTCTGTCTTATTCCAGAAAATTATTCCGTTATAATTTTAGTTTCGGTGTCGGAATTAATATGCCTAATTAGGGCTATAAGATCTGAGGGGATGTTAAGAAAGAATTATAAAAATGACAAATATGCAAGGAAGATAATTATTTGAGCCCTGAAGAAGTCAACAAAGTTGATGAAACGTTGGCAATAGAATATAAATTATTTGCATAAAAAATATAGTCCTTATTTCCTGAAAACAATTTTAATAATTTAATCGATGGACATAAATAATCAAAATAAAATAATTAATATATTATTATTATTATTACATATAGTAAAATAAAATTTTTATAAAACAACATTGCAAGTTGCATTATATATTCATATATGTAGTGTCATAAAAAAAAACAATTTAATAAATTACCATACAATTTGTATTATACATGTTGGGAGATGATGATGATACGATATTAAAGAGAATAAACCAACAGTTGAGGTGCTGATGCATGCGGTAATCGTTGTCTTAAAATGGCTCACTTAACTTGAGGTTAACAGGTTAATCAATTATTATTATGGTTCACCTCTGCGCCACCACTCCACCCTGCTTTATCTCCTTATTTCAAACAGGTGTGGCTTTTAGATTTATTGGTCGTTACAAATCTCGTCATAGTTTGTTCAAATTAACTAATAAATAATTAAACATTGATTTTGGTTACTTGTGGAAAAGTGATAGTGAAATGAAAAAAGAAGGCTCACGAAAAAACAGGGTAAGTCACATTATGTAAATTTTCAAGAGGGCAAATTTAAACACTCAATATTAAAAAAAATAATAATAAGTATTAATTAAAACACCCCAATCGAGTATAAGCAATATATAATTTTGATGCCAAATTTATATCTTAAAGAGTAAGAACATTTAAAAAAATAACAACTAAAATCAAATTATGAAAAAGTCAAAATGGAACGTTCTTTTCGTTTCCATTAAAAATAAAAACCTCTGTATCTCGCTGACTTACTGCATTATTTGAAAGTAATTTCAACTGACCTGTAGTGACGATGGTTGTTCAACAGAATGCGTTACAAACTGATTTCCAAAAAAATGGACTTACCCCGTTCTGTCGGTGTACTCTTCAATTGGAAGAAAAAGTGAAAAAATCCAATCAAACCAATTTTGGAGCAAATTGAGTTAATGAATTTTTTTAATGCAATCGAATGCAAGAAGGGGCGCACCAGTAAAGATGCAGCCCCTATGGATCTCGAAAGACCCTTGCATTACCGAAGAGAAGGGAAAGTTGATTAAGTGAGAGGGTGGAGACGTAGGTGTTTATGCACTCGGGTTTTGAAGGTTTGAAGATTATAAGTGCTGGGAAAGATGGAGGCTGGGAGAGAGTTCCAGTTCCTTGAAGTCATGGGGATATACGTATTGGCGAATGAAGTGGTCCGGCACTTTTCTAATTTGACCGCGAAAGAGTGTTGGGAGTCGGCAAAACGCGTGCTACGCGCAAAGCATGCTTTGGGGGGAATTATTGATTTTATCTCATCAGAGCACCTGCCGTGATAGTATCTATAGAAAAGGGAAAGGGCAGAGACATTTCTTCGATGAGCTAGCGAGTCGAGGGAGTCGGTGAGGGTAGAATCGTCAATTAGCCTGACGGCTCGTTTCTGAATTGCATCCAGGGTAGCAAGAGAATATTTAGAGGCTCCTCTCCATAGATGAGAGCCGTATTCGAGACAGGGGCGGATTTGGGCCTTGTAGATGGTGAGAAGATGTAGGGGCGTGAAAAATCGCTTGGACCTGAATAAGTAGCCAATCTTCCTTGCTGCAGATTTCGCCACAGAGGAGATGTGTTCATTCCAAGACAGGTCAGATGCGACAGAGACGCCCAACATGGATAGGCTGTCACACATTTTCAGGGTATTCGAATCGAAGTGAATATCAGGGAAATTTTTATTTTCGCGCCTAGAAATTAGACAACATTGAGTCTTGTTTGCATTAAAGTTAACTAAATTTTGAGAGCCCCATTTATTCAGTTTGTCTAGGTCGAGAGTGATTGAGGAGGCAACATTGATTCGATTATTCGGGAGTGAGGGCTTGCCGTGCAGAGTGCTATCGTCGGCGTAACAATGAGTGGGGTTTGACGTTTGATCGATAAGGTCGTTTATATATATTAGGAAGAGTGTGGGGGAGATTACAGAGCCTTGGGGAACACCAGCATTTGTGGAGAACGATTCAGATGACATTCCATCCACCACAACTTTGATACTACGGTTTGTCAGAAAGCTTTCTATCCATTTGTGAAGTGTTGGTGTGAATCCAAAGGCTGTCAGTTTGGCAAGAAGATTTTTGTGCCAAACTTGGTCAAAAGCTTTTGAGATATCTAGGGCTACAGCGAGGGTTTCTTTTCCGGTCTCTAGAGTTTTGTTCCAGGTGTGGGTGACATAGGTTAAGATGTCGCCTGTGGAACGATTTTGTCTAAATCCATATTGCCTATCGTGAATTATTTTATTATTTTCTAAGTGACGAAGGACGTGTTGGTTTATAACCATTTCCATTATTTTGGAAAGAACAGAGGTGATCGCGATAGGTCTGTAATTAGAGATTTGTGAAGAGTCACCTTTTTTAGGAATAGGTGTGACTCTGGCTATTTTCCAGCTTTTGGGGAATATGCCCGATTCATAAGAGAGTTGGAATAGCTTGGATAAAATAGGGGCAAGTTCAGGGGCGCATTTTTTAATGAGAATTGGTGGGATGTCATCGGGGCCAGCGGCGGAGTCGGATTTCAATTTTTTAATGGCTTTTTTGATTATTTGGGGCCTGAAAATTATTTTGCCCATGAGGTTGGTTTGGGGGGTATAAGTGGGCGGGTTAAGCCATGATAGTTTCTTATGTTAAAAAAATTCTCTGATTTCAATGGTATAGTGTTATTTTCTTTAAATGCCTTAAAAGTCATTTAAAATTCTCGTTCCCTTCCGACAATCGCCCTGAAATTCAAGAGATTTGTTCCGAAAACAACTTTGTAATTCATTAAGTTTTGATCCAATATCCGCTTCGTACCTCTGTCATAGGCATTCTGTTTGGATCTGGTCTCGATGTCTGATTGATTTTACTCGAAATTATCTTTCTCGGGTCTGATAATTCAGTGGGGGGGGAGAAGATTTAATTTTTCAATTTGGAAATTTTTTAATTATATAAATATCTTCTGGAATCTCTCCTCTTCCCTTCCAACTCTGATCGACCTCCGAACTCTACCACATGAGGGATTAATTCTTTTGCTAATGATAGTAATATACAATTTTGATCCTCCACCCGGGCAGTGAGATTCGGTTGGTGATCAGAGTTAAGGAAAGGGAGAGAGTCAGAAGGCATATATGGGGTGATCGAAAGATGGGTCCGGGTGGAAGGATAGCGTCGGCGTCGGTGGGATGTAAGTGGATTAGAGGAGGCTAACATGGGGCCTGCCCCGCTGACGGCTTGAAAACGTGTACATCCCCAATTTGGGGGCGATTTGGGAATGACAGACAAAACTTTAATTTTATATATAGATGTGAAAAATTTGAAATAATTAAATAATTTATATTATAAATTCAGGGAGTCGGGTGACCGAGCGAGCTAGCGCTCTAACCGGTTCTGCATCGTTGATGACGATGTTCAAGCGGGAGGCCCAAGTTCGGGCCTTGCTCGCGCAAAAAAATTCGACAGGCTAAAACTCGGCTCCCCTCACTATCACTACTGATTAAAACTATCATACCCAAGAAACTGGCTAAATGAACTTAATATCCGAAGCCAATCAACAACAACAACAAAATTTTTAAAGTTTTCTATGGAAAGCGTACTAAGTCTTAAAATTTTTCCCTTTTTTCATCCATTTTATATTATTTTTGTTTTCATTTATTTAGAAGTTAATTTTTTACGATGATTACTTAGGCGTGCCTTAAAAATCAAATTTTTCCAAAATATGCCACATGTGTAAAAAAATTAAGAAACACTGCTCTAGTGAATATATAGTTAATCGGAAATCGCTGTAGTAAGGGAATATATGAGGTTTCCCCACTAGTTTATTTATCTTTTATTCATAGGGCGTTTCCGTTAGCCTGTACCGGGACCGAAAGGGCTACAAGCTGTCCAATTTGTATTTCAATTTGTATTTTACTTTCTCTATTGATATTATTCTGAAACATCCTGCCCTTTTGTTCTTCAACATCCTTGAAACTCTTGTATAACAAATTGCGCGTTTCAATCATGTCATCTGCTTTAATATTATCGGCAATCTCTTCTTTTTACTCAACATTTATTAAACAACTTTTTGAAATTAACTTTTTATTTTATTTTTTTGAACATCCTGAATAAACAAAAATAATTAATTAAGATTTTCATGTTCGAAGACTTTTGTTCAGAGAAGAGAGAGATATTTATTTATTATATCCTTTGTGATTCTTTAGCTGGGCAAATTTCAATTTGATTACAAATTTGAGAAGAATATTTAAGAATAAGGGAATCGGATTAGCCGAGAGCTTAAAGACACTAGCCTTCTAAGCAGGAGTCCCGGGTTCGAGTCCGAGTCCCTGCATTGATATTTGACCGGCTATAATCTGATTCCTAGTCACCAATCCGTCTGGCAAGCGTGGTGACTTAATGCCAACCCCTTCCATTTGATGGAAGAGGCCTATATTCAGCAGTGGATTGTCGCTATCGACAGGCTGATGATGATTTAAGAATAAATCAGAGTGTACTTTTTGACTGATGGGACATGCGCAGAATGGCAAAAATATTTTCATTGCGTCGTTTCTCGGATCTGGCAACATTGCATTCTTACCGTCACTAAAAGACAAAGAATAACAAAAAAAAAAAAAAACATTTCATGAAACAGCTTAATGCAAAATTCCAGATGAGAACAGTACCTATAGTTAGGTTGAGAGAATTAGCTACAAATCTCAAATGCACCAGCAGCCCTCTTTACGAGAAACACGCGGTTTTTCTAACGCTCAACACCCTTCGCTGTCAAATTGGATAAAAGTCGAACAAGCGCTTTCGCCAACTCTTTTATCCCTATGACCTCCAGAGACTGGAACTCGCTCCCTGCCACCATCTTTCCCGCGACTTATAACCTTCAGCTATTTAAGACCCGTATCCACAGATACCTTCGACCCCCGCCCAACCCATAAAATTCTTTCTTCTTCTTTTCACGATGGAGGGGCCAACCCAGGCCTTTAGGGGTTGCACCTTTTTGGTGTGACTCCTTCTCTCATCATTATCATAAAAAAAGCAGAAGTTTTTTAGATATGGAAAAATTGAGTGATTTTAGTGCGACGTTGCCAAGTCGCCATCTCTCACTTGCCATGCCATGAGAGAAAAAATGAAAACCATCAAAAGTACCTAACTTTTAACATTTTTCATACAAAACGAATACCGCTTGATACAATTATTTTAACAGAAAAATATTTGTTATATCTTCAGTTAATGATTCTCAGTTTTTCAAAATAATATCAAGAAAATTACGATTGTTATTTAATGAAACAGTCGCTTTAACATCAATCGGGATAGGGTTCGCGTGTTAAATATGCAAATTTCAATGGTCAATATTTATAAATTTAGTGCCGCAAGGACTATTGAAAAAAATTTCTACGTATAAAGGACACTTATAAATATGTGTATTCAAAGTTTTAAAAGGATTGCAAGAAAATCGATTTATTAGGGAACGTCCTTAAGTAAAATTAGATTTTTTAATAAATTTGTTTCTCTTTAAAATGACGATTATAAGATGTGAAAATTGAACATTTTTTAGTTGATTTTTCTACTTGCCGTATAAAATCCGCTATATTTAAATATATAAAAAATTTATTTCGGTTATTGCAGATTCTTTCAGTTAATTCTTAAACAAAAACAAAATTAAGGAATAAACATAATAAATGAATTTTGATATCTTAAGAAATTTCTATTTGGAAGATACAAGCTACTTGGGTATGCGAGTCCGGCGCGCATTTGAATGGCTTAATTAGGGGTTCTGTTCAAATGTAAAACGACACCCAAATTAATGTCGAAACAAAATTTATCTGTGCGTTTGTGGGCGCACTTTAAGCTAAATGAGATGAAAGAGTTCTAAGAATTTAATAAAGGACTTGTATTTATTTCCCACCAGGTAGCTTGCTATGAAAACAAAACGAATTTTCAATATCCAATCGGGTAATTGAACCCATGAGAAATAACAGATAAAATATTTCTAATTAAAAAGACTGATGATGAAGGTCAAACCTTCGAAACTATAGTCTCAAACAAATAAATTATATATATTATAAATATTTATATTCATTCAAAGATAAACCGTGATATCAGGTCAATTTATGACGGTTCAGCCCCTCCACATTTCTTTGAATAAAGTTTTTTTTTTTTTTTTTAATGCAATCGAATGCAAGAAGGGGTGCACCAGTAAAGATGTAGCCCCTATGGATCTCGAAAGACCCTTGCATTACCGAAGAGAAGGGAAAGTTGATTAAGTGAGAGGGTGTAGACGTAGGTGTCTATGCACCCTGGTTTTGAAGGTTTGAAGATCATAGGTGCTGGGAAAGATAGAGGCTGGGAGAGAGTTCCAGTTCCTTGAAGTCATGGGGATATATGTATTCGCGAATGAAGTGGTCCGGCACTTTTCCAATTTGACCGCGAAAGAGTGTTGGGAGTCGGCAAAACGTGTGCTGCGTGCAAAGCATGCTTTGGGGGGAATTATTGATTTTATCTCATCAGAGCACCTGCCGTGATAGTATCTATAGAAAAGGGAAAGGGCAGAGACATCTCTTCGATGAGCCAGCGAGTCGAGGGAGTCGGTGAGGGTAGAATCGTCAATTAGCCTGACGGCTCGTTTCTGAATTGCATCAAGGGTAGCAAGAGAATATTTTGAGGCTCCTCTCCACAGATGAGAGCCGTATTCGAGACAGGGGCGGATTTGGGCCTTGTAGATGGTGAGAAGTTGTGGGGGTTTGTAAAATCGCTTGGACCTGAATAAGAAGCCAATCTTCCTTGCTGCAGATTTCGCCACAGAGGAGATGTGTTCATTCCAAGACAGGTCAGATGCGACAGAGACGCCCAACATGGATAGGCTGTCACACATTTTCAGGGTATTCGAATCGAAGTGAATATCAGGGAAATCTCTATTTTCGCGCCTAGAAATTGTTTGATTTTTAAGCCAGAGCTTACACAAAATTTGGTAACATACACACTAAAAAACAATGAGGGAAAAACAAAACCAGATCGTGAATTTCGAAGTAAATCATTACTCACTCAGTTTGTAGGGGCAATCTTTTTCTAATTTATTGATTATTCCTTCACTGATTATTAAATACAAACGAAATTACAGTCAGAGAGAGAAGAGTTGCTCTATACTAAGAATAGGTCTAGATGTTTTTAATTAATAAAGGAGAAGAGGGGAAAAGTACGAAACAGGTTTCCGGAATATAAAGAGTATGAAATAGGGGAGGAAAAATTCAAGTTAACAGGAATGATAAAACAAATAAAATGCGGATTTCCCCAATTTGACCAGGAAAATGTTAGTTTTCTTTTTTATTAAGCGGATTTTTTTTTATTCTTTTTATTCAATCTATATCAACTTAAAAATCTTAGTTTTATGATGAGAATTATATTTAATCTACTTTTATTAAACGAGCAAAAATTGTTTATATATATAGTCTTATAACTCAAAACAGTGCATTATTTGAAAAAAAGTTTCAAATAAAAGTTTATTTATATCAGGGGAAACTAAACTACCCAATAGTTTGTCGACCTAGAAACAAGCTTTGAAGGGCATTTCGGGGTCAACTTCTGTTTTTAAATGGAAACCTATATGTTTCTGTATATATTCTTGAATCTACAAAAAAACTGTATTGTTATATCTTTTATTAGAACTATTTTTTTATATGACAACAAATAAAAAAAAGGATAAAGATAAGGGTAATTTTTAGCCCAAAGGTAGTTCATTGGTCCTTATGTGTATAAATAATTAATTATTATTTTTATTGTTTATTTTATTTAAAAGGAAGAAACGTTTCGGTTTTTGACTAAAACCATCTTCAGTCTCTCCATTTATATCGTAAAAAAATTTTGGTACTTTCTTTTATTTTAACCATATTTTCCCCTATACCGGGTGAGTTTTTTATCTTGAGACAGTCTTATAACTCAAAAACAGTGCATTATATGAAAAAAAGTTTCAAATAAAAGTTTATTTATATCAGGGGGGAAACTAAACTACGCTATTGTTTGTCGACCCAGGAATAAGCTTTCAAGGGTAATTTCAAGGTCAACTTCTGTTTTTTAAATAGAACCATATATGTTTCTGTAAATATACTTAAACTACAAAAAAAATCTGAACAACTTTCATGGGAACTATTTTTTTATACAACATCAAATAATCAAAATTATTAAATCAATTAGATCTCAAAAAAAGTTCTTAATAATTATTTTTAACAATCATTCAACTTAATTATCAAATAAAAATGATTACATATTTAATTATTAAATAAATAATTATTAAATCGAAAAGTCACAACAATGAAAAAATAAGTGTTTAGAAAGATATTAAAACTTCGTTATTACTCAGATTTAAGAGATTATTTTCTACTTGATAGAACTATTTAAAATTCTTTTTTTAGTTTAAAAAAGTTTATTTCTCGTGTCAATCCAGTAGATATATACGTATATTGTATTACCATAATAAAAATGAAGCATTTTTTTTGTTTAGACTGAATTGAAATGGTCTTAATTTATGCGGTGAATGTGAAATAAGTGTTATGGGGCTGCCATTGAAATGGATGCTGAGAATTTTCCTGATAGGAATAAACCCTCACAAGCTTCATTTTATCGTGTGGCGTAAAAAACATAAAAAATATAAAGGCTACGAAGAAAGTGGAACAGACCAAAATAAGGAAATTGTAACTGGAATTCATCCAAAAGACTTGCGATAAATTCTTAGAATGTCACAGAACAGTGTCGAAAAAAATTATTAAATTATTTATTTAATAATTAATTATTTAATCATTATTATTTGATAATTGGGTTAAATAATTGTTAAATATTTTTTTTTTTGAGATATAATGGGTCTATGTATTTTGTTGTTGATGCCGTATAAAAAAGAAATTCTATGAAAGTTTTTTTTTGTAGTTTAAATAGATGCAAAAAAAATATATAGGGTTCCATTTGAAAAAACAGAACTTGACCTTGAAATACCCTTGAAAGCTTGTTCTAGGCCGGGTCGACAAACAATAGCATAGTTTAGTTTCCCCCTTTGATATAAATAAACCTATATTTAAATTGAAAGTTTTTGCCGAGAGTAGCAGAATTTTTATATATTGAAGGAGACAATAAAAGAGTGTGTCTTCTGCTGGAATTATAAATTTTATTTATTTATAACGAGACTATAGTTTTGAGGGCTTTGCCCTCTTCATCAGTCTATTACAATGTATTCACAGGAATTAATTTATGAATGAAAGTATTACATTTTTTCGAACTTTTATTTGATAGTTTTGCTCATATAATGCACTGTTTTTAAGTTATAAGATTGTCTCAAGATAAATAAACTGCAACGATCGTTGCTAAACTTTATCCAAATTCATTTGAAATATTACG